>JAAAKG020149564.1:0-10027 GCA_010014905.2 Druon quercuslanigerum
TGGCGCCCGGCTTAAAGTTATCTTTTTTTAAATAAGTAGATATTTAGAATAGGGCAGGTTGTACGCAACTGAGAGGACCCCAAATTCCACTTTGGAAAAAGACAGTGGCGTTACATCCCATTGCACTACGCTACTTCGTTAATCCTTAGCACGGAGCAAGGGGCACGCACAATTTTACTACTCTTAATGAGCAGGAAACCTTCCTTGCTGAAAACTCAGTAAAGAAAAACTTACTTTCTAAACATCTGTGCGCCTTGTGCGAAACACAACACATTTGGACAGGTATACAAATAATCTAATTATTTATTAATTTAAAAAAATTTTAAACCACTACTCGTGAGTCCCCAGCTGGGAATCAAAATTTTGACAGCTGCCTGCGAGCAGTTGGGATCAATTAATGAGCAAAATATGCTCTCAACAAACAAATTAATCCACTTTTCGAGCATAACACATTCGACCATTAGATTGGTCAATTAAAAAAAAATCAATTTGACTTCTGTTCAATTAAATAACTGTCCATGTTACTTATGAAGTCGTTGGATAAAATAATCCTAGGAAACGAGGTCCGGAGGTTATAGATCCTATTTCAGCTGACAGGCTCGTCAAAATCATCCGACCAGGGACCGAAATGTTAACTGGATACGAAAGGCTTTCACCAAAATACTTAAACGTCACTAGCAACCAGGGGTCGGTGACAGATTGAACTCACAAACACACGCACACGTCATACGAAACAACGCGCAAATCGCGGTACCACGACCACAGAGAGGAGGTCCCTGGTTTCTCGCACGGAAATGAGTCTCAGCGATCAACAAAAACCAGAGAGACCATAGAATAGCCCCATAGAATATATTGTAGCGTAGCACGCGGTCGTTTTATTCACTCCACGCGCCGTCTAGTAGCGTACACTTTAAACAAATTCTCTCTCTCTCTCACTCCGAGTGATCGGATACTTGATCATCGTGTTCGGTCACCTGTGGATGACAGAACGCACTCTTGCGGGTCCGTGGAGACGAAGCATCCTAGAAGGAACTCACTCTCAGTTCGACGCTCACGTCACACACAGTGGTGGGTAATTACAACGAATTTAAGCAAAATTTCCGTTTGTTATGCCAGCGGGACGCGCTTCTCTGCGTGGTCAAACGTCATCACAAGTGAGGTGTAGTCTTTTTATTTCTCGCTCTTAATTTTTTTTGCTTGTGACTAAATTATAAATGAAAAATGTACATCCTGTTATTATAGTTTTAACCGACCCGCGAGTTGGCTAATAAAGCCAGAAAACAACAGTCGTCAGCAATGTCTAATTGGTGGCGATTTGTATCCGCAAAAATTCGTGTGTTCTAGTTATTCTAAAATCGTATTAGCGCGATCAAATTTAAAGTTAAAGTCAGTGATTTAGAGAGTGTTTCTGAAACTTGATCACGTAGTATCTCAGAATGACCAAAGCCTAGTAATTCTTTTTGTTTATAATGATTGTCTGTTAGGGATGGTTAGACACGGATAAATAAAGTTAAGATAAATATAGGCTGCACCTGACCGATCTAGAATTTATAACTCGTACACATAAGAATTCAAGGTCATGACCTCAGTTATTGTTGCGGAAATCACGCGTTCCCGCGAATCTACCATGTAGTTGTCAGATGACGGATTCGTCTTTATAAATCCGGCGAATATCCGGCGAAGATTACTATTCTGCGCATTTGACGCCACTCCTGACTATCCCTCTCTTCGCTTCCCCTTACATCTAAATTAGCCATGCCTAGTCACTCGCAATTAATATAACCCTTTGTTTTCATAAAGTGAAGAAGTTCTGAAAATAATTTTACTTCCTTACACATGGCTGTTCTTTTGCTCGTTTTTTTTTTTGAAAATTAGCTAGTGCTCAACGTTCAAAAGTTTGTTGGCGAAGTCGTAGTTTCATCAGTATTAAAAATGTCAAAATAACTTTAAATAATCTAAAAATGGGTTATGAAATGACGCCCAGAATCTGTTGCTTGAGTGACGTAACACAACTATGGGTAGAGTTCATCTATTCGGTTCGAATTCGCACAGCCTGTAAATGAGTGGGGTGAATTCTACTCAAAACTAAATAATAATTTGGATTTAACAGATCCTAAATTAAGTAAAGAAATCCGAATTGTTGTTTAACCATGACATTTAGTATTAACGTTTGTTGGTATTGATCAATTATCAGTGCGACTCTGAGCCCCTCTCGGCATTGAATAATAGTTCGGAGTTTGCTGTTTGCATTTTTAGATGTTGAGTGGCATTATCGGTACTAATGATGTAAACTTTTTTTACACTGACTTGAATCGTAGTTTGGAGGGGATTAATCGTAAATCGATCATAACAGCCAAATGTCTGTTTGATAAGAGTTGTTATTTACATTTAATAATGCTGATTGAGGACATCAGTGATTAAAATTGATTTGTATTGATGTTATTTTTAGTGTGCGTGAGCATACGATTTGGTATCGGTCGGTGTTGGTGACGATTCACTGTATGGAATACCGGGAAGTTCAGTCAGTTTGCACTTGTTTTGGGACCTCATGATAAATTGAATTTGCAAATTAGGATTCACAATAGGCCAGTGTGGGCCATTGTGGACTCAGGTTTCAGCTCGAATATAATAAGCAGGCAAACGTTGTGCTCAACTGGGTTCCGTTTCCGAGTTCCGTCAACCGAAGCAGCTCGAATTTCGAATATTTCGAATAATTCACTCCCGGTTTTTGGTCAATGCAAACTTCCAGTACGCGTCGCGGGGGTCACGTGGCGACGTTATCACAAGGTTCATACATGTATAGCGAGTAGCATCACTCAATCATAGACATTTATTAATAGCAGCTCGGAAATTGTTGGTGAAATTGCACATCCTTTTGAAGAACCTTTTGAAGTCAGAATGTCTGACTGCGGGAGTAGTGACTCCCTAAAGGAAATATTACAGTTTTCAGAGGAACAACTCCGGGTCTTTCTAACCGAGCGTGGCCATAGCTCTTTTGGACCGACAGAGGTCTTTCACCGCAGACGAGGCGGGGGCGGGAGCGGAAAGAGCCATAGGGGCCGCCTATGCCAGCGCGCTAGTAGACAGTATGCTTAGCCAATTCAGTCAGGATGGGTCCCATGTACAAACGGAAGAGGATTTAGCGTTATATCGCAGGGTGATCTCGACGACCCGCCGACTATTCCACTTAGAAGAGGGGGTTATAATAGATCATTAGGTTTAGATAGACTAGAATCTACGGTTTACGTGCAAGCAGCGTCACCATCGAGCAAGTGTCTGAAGATGTTTAATACAGTATTGTGCACGAACAAATAACTCAAAGCCGGAGATTCCTGAGTTTATTTTGACACGGTACCCCGACAAACCTGAGAGTTCTGTTACTGGGAATACTACAACCCAGAAAGCTAGTTCCGAATCGGTGCGGTCACCATCTGATTACCAAAGGAAACCTACAGTGTCAGCGGATAAGCTGAACCGAAGTCAGGAAATGGCTGTGAAGCCAAAAATTGAACTTGAAGTCCAACGTCTTGCTTTAATTGTACAAGTAACGACCACAAGTGGAGGGCGTGTCCAGATACTTGAGTTAAATTTTATCACAATTAAACCGTTAAGGGAGGGCAGACGTAGGCTCTATGCTGCTTCTGTGGTTTTTTAGCAGACCCTAATCACAACACACAAGAGGATCTGGGGGGGGGGAGGTGGATCACCTCTGAACTTCGATCTAAACTTCCCTTCACTCGAGAATGGTGGAAAATACCTCCACGACTCTTTATTCAATAAGATCAACCGTTTCATTTCCGAGCTGTCCGTAAATTTCAGATCTTGTGGGCCGCTCGAAGCAGCGGACACGGGCATCATTTCGAGTGAGTAAACCCGAAGTCGATTTCATCTTCGGAATTGGAATCTCGCTGCGACCCTATATTAATATTGAAATAGGTGGCACAAGGTTCAATGCACCAACGGACACTGGCTCGTCGAGAACTTATATAGGTCCGACGGAATTCAAAATCATATCTGAGCGTGGGTCTCAGGTAGATTACTTAAAATCTTGTGCAGCCACGATGAGTAAAGGTAGCTTTGAAAATATTATTAGTGAATTTAATCTACCAATAACCTTTTCTGAAACTACGCAGATCATTGGGATAAAAATCATACCGAATCCGACCAATACTTGAGTTTTCGGCATGGACTTTGCAGAGCGGTTCGGGATCGTAATGCACCGAAGAGATCGGCAACTGTGGTTGGCTGACGAGCCAATCATTGAATTTAAGTTTGTTCTGGCGGGTGACAGCGGCCCAGAAGCGTGTAAGGGAATATCATTTATAGAGATACAGAAAAAGTTATGCTGGAAGCATTCTTGAAGAGAGTAATACTTCCGGTACCGGACAAATCGCCTGCATGAAAGTTCTCCGAGCACGTGGTCGACAAGCGCGGCCACAAACCGATCCGACAAAAGAACTACCGGATGTAACCAAAAGTATGTGGTAGTTTGATTAAAAAAGCTAACGAGCTCATCAAACAGGACTTGATCGAGCCTTCGAATAGCGAATGGTACAGTCCGCTCGTGATGGCTCGAAAATCTGATGGAGATTATCGGTTATGCATCGACTTTCGGAAGAGAAACGAAGTCTCAAAAAAGGATGTTTATCCGATTCCATCTATGATGGAAATATTGGAGGAACTCAATTCCTCTCGCTATATTTCAGCTCTAGACTTAATCAAAGCCTATCATTAAATTCCCAAAAGCGAAGAGAGTAAGGCAATCACGGCTTTGGCGATCCCGGGTAAGGGTCAATATCAATATAAACGTATGCCGTTTGGTCCAAAAGGGGCTTCCGCTACTTTCCAGCGGTTAATGGACAAAGATGATCACCCCTAAAATGAGGCCACACGTACTTTCTTCCTTAGACGATGTAATCGTCTTCTCAGCAACGTTCGAAGACCACCTGTATTGGGTCGAAAAAACAATCAATCGGTTTACAGAAGCCGGACTAACGCTGAGTCCTGATAAATTTAAGTTCTTCCAGTCGAAAGTGAAAATTTTGGGATTTAGAGATAATTTTAATCCGATCTTGGAATACCCCCGCCACAAGAATCTCAAACAGGTTCGTCGTTTCGTTGGAGAGACCTTCTGGAATTGGAGGTTTATCAAGGATTACGCTAAGATCTGCGAGCCTCTCACTCGTCTCACCAAAAAGAACGTAAGATTCTGGCGGGTAGAAGAGCAAGAGACGGCCTTTCTAACTTTAAAGACTTCTTTATCCACGTCGCCGGTACTGGCGTATCCTAAATTCAACATTCAGATTTGCATCCAAATGGATGCAAGTGGATTCGATCTAAGCGCAGTAGTCACAGCTGAGCGAAACTGCTCATCGACGGGTCAAAGGTGGCTGGACATCGTCTGGGCCATTAGGAAGTTTCGGTACTACCTGGAGGGTTATCACTTTACGGTGATAACTAACCACAGCAGCTTAAAGTTTTGTGCAACTTAAGAAACGCAATCGGTCGCTTGGCTCGCTGGGCCCTGGATCTCTTGGAGTACGATTTCGAAATCATACATAGAAAGGGGGCGATGTACCACGTGCTCGATTCTTTTTCTCGGATGTATGAGTCAACTCACGAAAAGGAGATGGAACAAATAGCGGTCTTCGGACCTTTAAGGGTCGTTTTGTTTGTGCAGCGTAGATAAGCTGTGATTAGGACTACACATAAATATCATGGGTGGAAAGAAGTGGATGGTAGGCTTTACAAGTATCGAAACAACCCATTATTTAAAAACCTTGTGGACGACCAGGACGCTTAGAAGTTAGTGGTTCCTAAGGATAATTAACCGAAAATGTTGGAGGAAGTTCACGAGACTCCGGACGCGGGTCATCTGGGCATTGGAAAGACGTACGATCAGGCGTTGATTCGTTACTTCTGGCCCAGGATGTTCGGGGACGTCTCGGCGTTCGTTCGGAAATGCCGAACTTGTCAGCTGGACCCGTTTCATCGCAGTAAGCGTGGATACGAGTATCTAATAGTTTTCCCTGACTTATTTTCTAAGTGGAACGAATTGGCACCACTGAAGGCTAACAATTCTGAAACAATAATTGGTTCGTTCCTGTACCTTATCGTGACATGCTGGGGAACCCCAGAGGTTCTGCACTCGGACAGCGGGACAGAGTTTAATAATAGGGCCGTGTGGGAGTTGGCAGACGCATTTGGTATACATCGGTCATTAAATCCGTTGTACCGCCCACAGGCAAACCCAGTGGAACGGACAAAACGAGTCTTGAAAACCATGATCAGGTCCTTTATTGGACAAGATCAGCGGAATTGGGACAGGCATCTGAATGATATCATATTCGCTTTCAACACTTCAGTACACAGAATCAACGGGGTAAACCCTGCGTTTTCAAATATAAGTGAGTAGCCCCAGCCGCGAAGTTCATTCCGCCGAATTGAGGAGGGGGATGTCGAGATGCCAGCTGCAGATCTCGCCGGCTGGACAGCTCGTATGTCGAAAATGATCCACCTGAGAAATCTGGCTATACAGTATCAGGAGCCGGCCTTTTTCGAACAGGCTAGCTATTGTGACCGCCGTCACCGCGACTAGCAATTTAAGGTCGGCGATCTGGTGAAGAAGCGGAAGTACGAACTATCAAGAGCAAGGGATAACGTGGCTGAGAAGCTGGCCCCCCAGCTTTCGGGTGCATTTACGGTAGTCGAGGTAATTTGACTAAACGTTTAAAGGCTTGCATCGTTAGAAGAAAAGCTAGCAGGATACTACCACGCGACACACCCACAGAAGTATTTGGATGGGAATGAAGGAAATCAGGCGGAACGTGCGAGGCAAAATGAAATTGGTCGTTTGCTTCTTGAAATAAATAAAAGATTTCAAATTGCCGGGCAAGGACGCCGCCACAGGGGAGGACGATGTGGAGGTGGCACTGACAGAGGCTACGGCTATAGTCAGCAGCACCACTCGGTACTGTGCATGGTAGCATGGGGAAAATTGCGCAATAGATCCTTTTCTGGATAGGGCGTAGACTAACTTTAGAGTGACTAAGGTATGAGTAGTTTAAAGTGGTAGAGACCGAACTGATAGGTAGTTGTTTTGTCTGTCAGCAGCCGCCCTTAAACGCGAGGCCAAGAATGAAAAAAGTCCATCGGGCTCCAGAGGAGTCGTGGTGGAAGTTAACATTGAACCTCCAACATGCATCCGGGAATAATTATAGCACGGTAGTGGCGGGGAGGTAGGTCGCGGCCAGTGGAATGGATGTCGCTTCCGGACTTCAAGCGCACCACTTAGCAGTTAGGCCCAACAGGCGACAGCTGAGTTGGGAGCCCGAAGAAGTATATGGCAAGGAGGGCCCTATCAAGCAGAGGTTCCCAAAGAGGATTAAGGCGGAGGTTGGCCAGTACGGGTGGGAGGTCGAAGAGGTCGAACCGGTGACCGTCTCGGTCGATCGGCAGGCGCAAGCCACCCCAGGGAAGCAACCCTCTTTGGAGGAGCAGGTGTAGCATAGGCTCTGAATTGATCCGCAGTTTAACTGGGTAAAACTCCCGAACATGTTCGGAAGGAGAAAGCAGATAAAGGGTAGGTGCGAAAAATATCTTCAGTATGGACATGAGTACCTGAGATCAATTTTAGTTCTTTTTTTATTCTTTATTGTAAAATAGAATAAAATCTATTCGTTAATGCCTGTGAACTTTTTGTTTATGTTGTTCACTAGGCATTCTTGGGGCCGGCGGGCCTTGAGATCACAATACGTCCCCCACACACGCAAACACACACACACAACACGACAGCTCCAATTCACTTTGACAGGAGGGAAAAACGGCCACGCGGAGTTCTACAGCGGCTGCTTAGTGTGCGAACCGTCAAAACACTAGCAGCCGGTATCTTTAAGCACGCACTACGTAAAGTAGGGGCGCCAGACTAAGTGTTGCGTCGCGTAGGGGGTGCATGTGAGTGAAGTGGCCAGTCACAATGGCGAGATACTGTAGAAGACTCTAAGGCGAGTAGGGAGGGAACATGGCTAATCACTGAAGGACACTCTAATTTAAATGTGCTTTCACACGCTGTTTCATAGCGTAGTTGGCGTTCTAGGCGCGTAATCTATGACCTAAGTTCCAACCCTGAACTCGGCCTCGTCTACACTCACTCTGTTTTCGACCAGCTTAGTGTCCACCTCAAAAAAGTCTTTTCCCCCTTAGCGACGCAAAGGATTTAGAAATTGAACGATAGCCTCTTAAGTTGACTGGGCGAAGGACTGCCAAAAATAGTTTTACAATTGTTGGTTCTGGCTGGAGCATAGTGCCTCAATATAATCTTAAATAAGAACCGAAGGATAACCAAGGTATGTGACTTCATTTCGCCTCCCTACAATAAGTGCGTGGCCGGAATTCAGTGTGCTGAGGTCGAGCGGTACGTATCACGGGTAATAAATGGTAGAAAAGGGGGTTATTGTCTTCTAGTAATGGATTATTTCTACTTCTTTGATCGCGTTGTGGCGCATAAAATCTTTGTTCTGGCAGCGGGTCCTGAATTCTAAGTTTCAACCGGTATCGTTCCAACCTTGCACGGCACCATGACATTGAAGGTCAAAGAAGGTCAACGCCACGTTTGAAAACGCAGACCGTAAAATCACACTAAATATTAAATGATCAGATTAAGTGTCGAAGTTAAACCCTCCAACATGACTGCGATTTTTGTGGACCTCGAAAGTCACAAATAAGACACCATGTTGAGAATTAACATTTATCTTCTTTAGAACTGCATGAATTCGATTATAAGGATTAAATGATAGTAGAAGCTGGAGGTGAATAGGGTCGCTTGCGTAACACGTATGTCAGTAATTACCTGAGCTACCTATAAATTCAGATGGGATGATTTTTATGAATTTTATTTCTTATGGGATGTAGTGATTATTTATATGTAAGGCATCTAAGGCCATTCAATAAATGACTTATTTTGCAACCCGTAGTAGCGTTCGTACTCCGTTTGGGTGATAATTTAAAAAAGTTCTACTCGCAAACACCTTTTGATCACAACTTTGCTTATTTAATTTCTTTTTAATTCCTGTTTCTAACGATTAAAACAATAAAATAACTATCAAAAACATTATTCATGGCAAATTATTTATGTTTACATTATCATCCAGAGGAGGCCTTAGATTTGTGTAAAATTTGCCTCCCCCCCCCCCCCCCCCACGGTTATTGTCAAATGTCCACGTTTTGAGACCCACTGAATAAAAAAAGATTTTTATGAATGTTTGTCTGTCTGTATAAATGCATGTATGTATATATGGTATGTATGTTTGTCAGGCTGTGAGCACAATCATTTTTGAAAAATGTAATCTATTTGATTGGCCTTCAGCACACTCTCTAAGTATCAGAAACTTAAGGTCAAGTTCCTTAGTCAGCTGTTTTGGATAAAAATTCAAAAAGTTAGAGGGTTTTTAAAATTTTTGAGACTATTTTTTACAAAATTTGAAAATTCTATGTTCTGATATTCATAGATTTTGAAAATCCAAACAATTTATCTTATGACTTTTTTCATAAAACCCAAATTTACCAGAGTTATAGTATTTTCAAAATTCCAAAAAACACACGAAAAGGACCATTTTCAGCCAAACAACGCACGAAACGAAAAAAAGTTAGGACAAGCAAAATGTTTCTTTTTAGAAACTCTACAAGATTATTATAAAGAATTTTTGAATGTTTTTGGAAAATCGAAAATTCTAATTTTTATGACACAAAAAACACTAAAAACTCAAAAATTCCATTTTACTGTCAAACTATGCAAGATACGAATGTGTAGTTTTTGTTTTATTCTGAAAAAATAACAATAACAGTGAAAAAATCTGCCCGGTGAATGGACACATTCTCATCAATACTTTGCTTATTACATTCTTATCATAGAAGGTCTTAGATTTGTGCAAAATTTACCCCCCCCCCCCCCCCCCCCCCCCCCCGCCTCCTGCCACTCCCCTCCTCTCCCCCTCGCCGCCCCCACCGATCAACTCGACTCTTCATTTGT
>JAAAKG020149565.1:0-10027 GCA_010014905.2 Druon quercuslanigerum
AAGCCAGCAGTAATTTTTAATAGCGCTTGCGTCAATCGATCTCATAACTTGCGACGGTAGTGTACATATATATACATACATACATACATACATATATATATATATATATATATGTGTGTGTGTGTGTGTGTGTGTGTGTGTGTGTGTGTATGGTAAGTTTACCAACTACATTTTCTGTTTTCTGCATGCTGTTATTTGCGAGAGAATGTTTGATATATAAAATTCTCGTTTCTCCCTCTTTCTTTCGTCGCCGTAGAAAGTCATAAAATCTAAGTTGATTGACGGTCGATACTTGAATTTCATGAGAGAGTAAGAGAGTAAGAGAGGACCTTAGGAACGTCATGTTCACTTCGGCGACGCTTTCACGTGCCGGGTCAGCCGCGCCTAACTCTGATACCGACCTGAGAACCTCTAGCCTCTAGTTAAGTCTGAAAACCACAGGTTTTCATGTTCACGTATCACAAGGTGTCGTCGCTTCAGCAAAAGAATGCCTCCACGTGCCTGTGAGGCGATCATATAGTTTGAAGCATTCTATGATTCTATGACGTATTGTATGCTCGCTGTATGTAAGATCATTGTGGACCTCATTTTATCCCACACTTCCTAACATTACGTAAAAGGCTCATCATCTGTCAATTAAAAAGACGTTTAACGTTTACTTTCAAGTTTGGGATTTCTAGGGTAAGGAGAGAGGTTTCGTCGAGTCATGCCTAGTCTTTGGGTGGGAAAGAGATAAGTAGCTACAATTTGGACCCTTGAAAAATAGACGCTGACTCCGTCTGCAACTTGTTCGCATTAGAGATCCGAAAAGAAGAGTGACATCAAATCGGATTATATTCAGAGAAGCCTCAATGTTATTTAGCTTTTTAATTCGAAATTCATTTTTCATTTCTTTGGGAGCCTACAAATATTGCGTGACACCATAAAAGAGTTGGGGGAAGGGGGGCTCTGCTCTAACGTCAGAAGTGTCACATAGGAGGCGGGTTGCAAAGGTTTTGAAATACGTGCCACTTCTCTCATCAAAAAATAAAATATAACTCCGTTTCGATGTATTAAAGAACAAAAAAGTTGAATTTTCAACGCAAAAAGTTTAATTTTTGATCAAAAAAGTTCATTTTTATTCAAGGGAGAAGAATTTTCTACCAAAGAAAAATTACTAAAAAAATATTTAAATTTTCAACAAAATAGTTAAATTTTTAACAAGATAGTTTCATTTTTTTTACAAAATAGCAGAATTTTTATACTAGAAAAATGATTGTTCAATCAAGAAGCTTAATTTTATACCGAAAGACGAATTCTCAAGCAAATAGTTTAATTGTCAACTAAAAAAAGGTAAATTCATAATTAACGAATAAGTTTATTTTCAACCAAGAAAGATGTATTTTCAACCCAGAAAGATTACTTGTCTACCATGAAAGATGAATTTTCAATCCAAAATGACGAATTTTGAACAAAACATTTGAATTTTCTAACCAAAACAATAACTTTGACAAAAGACTTGAATATTCCATTAACAACAAAAAATTTCACAAAATAGTTTATCTATCAAAAAATAATTACGATTTTAACAAAAAAGTTCAATTCTTACTAAATAACTGATTTTTTAACACACAACTGTCATAAGTGCGATTTTAGTTACTGAAAAGGATACCCAAAATAGCACTTTTTAGGATATGCCGTAAAATTGTTTACTCAGGGTCCAGCGTACTATGAAGTAACTGATGATGTGATGTGACTGGCGCTGACAGACATTTATATTTATATCTATACTTTATAACACGATGACTGCAGTGATCCCAATTTTTGCATGTAGACGTACACTTGGGCTAAATTGTGTGATAAAAAATAATGTGTCACTCGTTCTTCGTCTCGAGAATTGGATTGGAGTGGATTGAAGTGGATTAGAGTAGACTGGCATGAATTAAAATGGATTGCAGTGGATTGTAATAAAGTGGATTTAATTGGAATGGATTGAAGTAGAATGAAGTGTAATAAATTGGACTTGGATTGTATTGCAGTGGATTAGAGTGGATTGGATTGGATTTGTAATGAATGGGATTGGATTAGAATGAATTGGACTTGAGTGGATTGGAGTCGATTGAATTTGATTGAATTGGATTGGAATGGAATAACGTGACTTAGAGTGGATTGGAGTGGAGTGGATTGGATTTTAATTATTTAGGTTGGAGTTGATTGGTTTCGAATTAATGGAATTGGATTCGAGAGAATTGAAATTTATAGGATTAGAATTGATTGTAGTGGATTGGAATGGAATGGATTAGAATTAATTCGATTGGATTGGATTGAATTGGATTGGAGTGATGTGGAGTGAATTGGAATTAATTGAATTGGATTTGATTAGATTAGATTATGCAGTGGATTGTAATAAAGTGGATTTAATTTGAATGGATTGAAGTAGAATGAAGTGTAATGAATTGGACATGGATTGTATTGCAGTGGATTAGAGTGGAGTGGACCGGATTTCTAATGAATGGGATTGGATTGAAATGAATTGGACTTGAGTGGATTGGAGTCGATTGAATTTGATTAAATTTGATTGGAATGGAATAACATGATTTAGAGTGGATTGGAATAGAGTGGATTGGCTTTGAATTATTTGGGTTGAAGTTGATTGGTTTTGAATTGATGGAATTGGATTCGAGTGAATTAAAATTTATAGGATTAGAATTTATTGGAGTGGTTTGGAATTGAATGGATTAGAATTATTTCGATTGGATTGGACTGAATTGGATTGTCGTTATGTGGAATGGATTGGAAATAATTGAATTGGATTTGGTTAGATTAGATTGTGCAATGGATTGTAATAAAGTGGATTTAATTGGAATGGATTGAAGTAGATTGAAGTGTAATGAATTAGACTTGGATTGTATTGTAGTGGATTAGAATAGAGTGGATTGGATTTCTAATGACTGGAATTGGATTAGAATGAATTGGACTTGAGTGGATTGGAGTCGATTGAATTTGATTCAATTGGATTGGAATGGAATAACGTGACTTAGAGTAGATTGGAGTGGAGTAGATTGGATTTTAATTATTTGGGTTGGAGTTGATTGGTTTCGAATTAATGGAATTGGATTCGAGTAGATTGAAATTTATAGGATTGGAATTGATTGGGGTGGATTGGAATTGAATGGATTGGAATGAATTCGATTGGATGGATTCGAGTGATGTGGAGTGGATTAGAATTAATTGAATTGTATTTGATTAGATTAGAATGGATTGGATTCCCTGTCGGGTTTTTAGATCAGGACGCTATGAAACTTATTTGCACTTACGATCGACTGGTGATAAAAAATAGCATGTGGCACTCGGCCCCTGAGTGGCACTTTGCCTCGTACTGCAACTTTCACACTCGGCCAAAATAATGCCACTTAGTGACCTTGTATCACAAATCACTATTTAACCTACAAAGATGAACTTTAAAACAAGAAGAATCATTTTCTTCCAAAAGACGAATATTCAATAAAATACATAAATTTTGAATCAAATAATTCAATTCTTCACTAAGAAAAAGTTTGCAAAAAAAAATGGAACAGTTAATTTTTTAGTTAAAAAACTAATATTTTAAAAGAAAAAACGAATGATTAACCTATTAAATTCAAGGGGAAAAAAATTTTTTTTTAAAATAGTTGAATCCTCAAACAAATGGATGGAAATTCAAAAAACGAGATTAATTTTTTACTCAGATAGACGAATTTTCAACAAAATAGTTAAGTTTTTAAGTTACAAATTCGAATGTTTTAGAGAACAGTTGAATGTTTAACCAGAAAAAATTAATTTTCAATTAAGAAGGATGAAATTTTGATTAAATAGTTTAAATTTTCAACTAAAAAATATAAATTTATCAAAAAATGGAAACCCTAAAATTTAAGTCCTAACAAATGGTTTAAAAAAAACAAGAATTTCCAATCAGTTAAATTCAGCTATAAAATAAAAAACTTTCAAGGAAATAGTATAATCCTTAATAAAAATGATAAATTTAAAAGGAATACGTTTAATTTTCTACCCAAACAGATAAATTTTCCACAAAATATATAAATTTTCTTCCAATTAAATAAAATTTCATCCTATAAAAAAACAAACTTTAGCCAGTAATGGAATAGCTATTTCCAACTAAAAAATCTCAATTTTCAACAAAAAAGTTAATTTACGACCAAATAATTGTATTTTTAACAAAAATTTATGAATATCTAACCAAGAATATTATTTGTCTAAATAAAAAGGTTAATCCAATTTTAGTTTAAAGTATCCATTTTTAACTAACATTTTACAAAACACAAATTTACAATAAAATAGTGAAATTTCTAATTAAGTAGTTAAATTTTAAACCACATAGTTTAATCTTCTGCTAAAGCAAATTTAATTCAAACCGCAAATATAAACTGTTAAGAAAAAAGGTAATTTTTAATTGTTGATTTTTAAGCAAAAAAAAAACGAACTTTATACAAAAAAGTTGAGCCTTCAACCCGAAAATGTGATTTTTTTTAACAAAAAAAGGTAATTTACGACCGAATAGTTGTATTTTGAATAAAACATATGAATTTTCAAACAAGAAGATTAATTTTCTACCGAAAAGACGACTTTTCATCACAATACATACATACATTTTTAACAAAATAGTTACATCTTCAACTAATGAAATTAATGTTTCACAAAATATTTCAAGTTTCAATCAAGCAATTGAATTTTCAATAAAAAGAGATGAATTTCTAATAATATATATTTTATTTTTTAACTGAAAAACGTAAGTTTTTAGCAAAGAAGAAAGATTAATTTCAACCAAAGCTGAAACAATTTTTCATAAAAATAGTTTGATTTTACACTAAGCATATGAATCTTCGAGCAGAAATAAGAAATTTTACCAAAGAATTTCAACTTCCAACCAAGTGCTTAGATTTTTACTCATAAAGATGGATTTTTAACCACATATTTTATTTTTAATTCAAGGAGATAAGTTTACAACAAACAACATATTGCTACAATTTGTTAGGTTAATGTTCCATTTGAGTTATTATTATTACTACACCATTAAGCCGTTTTCCTTTCTGGGTAGGCGTGACTCCCTCGGTGGGGAAGGGAGTAGTGTAAGGAAGGGGTTATAGAATTTTTAAATTGATCTGGAATTCTCGCGTTATTTATTTAAATAACACGTTCACTCCGCAACACTGCTCCGACCCAGGTTGCTGGTCAATCTCTCTAGCAATCATCTCAAGTGAAGATCCTCACAAAGTCGTCATGTGAGGTTTCCCACTTGGGTCCATTAGTATCCAAAGTCTTTTGTTTCAGGCGTCATTCGCTGTACTGACCCTCTTTTTATTAACCATTTCTTCGCCATACTTTTCTGTCCTGACATACTTCTCTAGCTTCTTTCACATCCATGCATTTTTTCATGGTGGCTCTCTTTCAGTTCATCTTTAAATTATAGTATTCTTACACTATATATAACAAAAAAAAAACCCATAAATGAAAAAATGGGTTTTTCGAGTTTTTGACGCTAATAGTAATCTTTTTCTTTTATTTGTGCAAATTGTTTTTAATGCATAATATAATATTTTTTACTGATAATTAGATTTTTAAATAAATTTTTGAAACAATTTATTATTGTTTTTCACAATGTTATCTTAGAATAGAGATAAACATTCGCGGTTTTTTTTAAAAACTCACTACTTTTTATCCAATTTTTAATTATTGTGAGGTAAAAATTGTTTATTTGCAAAATCTAATTCAATTTATTAAAAATAATTATTTAAACTAAATTTTGTTGTTTTTAAATATTTTCGTCTTTGTTGATGGTGAATAGTTGCGTTTTTTCCTGAAATTTCAACTTTTTGTTTACTTTCCCATTAAAGTGAAGTAATAGTTCATTGAAGTTAACAAAAATAATTGTTAGAAAAATGTATTACTATGGATAATAATATTTTCTTTGTTTAATGGTAGAAAAGTTTGTTTTTTCTGAAATTTTTAACTATTTGTCTATTTTTCACTTGGAGTGATTTAATAATCAATTTCATTAAACAAGAAATAATGATTTAAACAAATTATTATTGTTTATAACTATCTTCTCTTAGATAATTTACTAGAAAATTTGGATTTTTATTTGAAGTGTTAAACTATTTTTGCCCTTTTGTTTATGAATAAATGATACATAGATTATTTATTTAACTATCTATTTCATAAATTATTTGTTATTACTTGTTAATAACTGAATAATTTAAGCAACATAAAAAAATTCAGATAAAAGCAACTTTCTATTGTATTTTTCTAAGATAAAATAGTAATAAACAAGAAGTAATTGTTTAAATAAATAATTTTGTTAGGTAGCAATAATTATTGCCTCCTTAAATAAAAAGTGGACGAAAAGCTTAATATTAAAAAAAAATCTTGGCGCTGACTTGAGAGAGGATAGTTGTAAACATTAATAAATTATTTAACTATTTTTGTAACTCATTATTTATTACTTTACAAATTAAAAAGTGTATGAAACGTTAAAAATATCAGAAGAAACGACAACTTTCTAGCAATAATAGAGGAAGAGAAAGTAATAAATGACAATAATTTTTTAAATAAAAATTTTTTCCTCACAATGTAACTATTGTATTTTTGATTGTAAATTAGTATTTAAAATTAAAAATGATTTTAACTACACAAAAATTTAATAATTTGGTTGTAAATTCTTCTTTTTTTTGTATAAAATTAATTTTTTTGGTTCAGAATTCGGCTTTATGGAGAATGAAATTTTTGTTGTTGAAAAATCAAATATTAATTTTTTTGTTCAAAATTATTAAGCTAAAAATTTAACTCTTTGGTAGAAAATTTATCTTTATTGCTTGGGAATTAACTTTATTGGGAAAATTCTGTTCTACTGTTTTTTAAAATATTCGACTTTGTAACTTTTGTTTAAAGACTCAAATATTTTGTTCAAAATTTCTTCTTTTTTGGTACAGTTAAACTGTTTTTTATTTTATCATAAAATATTTTTGTTTAAATAATAACTATCTACTAGTTTCATTGTGAATTCATCTTTTTGGTTGAAAAATCAACTATTAAATTGATAGTTAAATTAATTTTTAAAAATTCAAATATGTGAGTCGAAAATATTATATCTTTGCAACAAGTTCGTCTTATTGGCTAAAAAAATCAACAAGTTGGTAGAAAATTAAACAATTTGGTTAGAAATTGCCTTTTTTTTTGTTAAAAATTCATATTTTTGCTTGAAAATTTAACTATTTAGTACAAAATTAACTTTTTCCTTAAAAAATAATATTTTGGGTGGAAAATTCAAGAGACTCCTTTTTTTGGGTTAAAAATTTATTTTGTTATTCGAAAATGTTACTGATTCATTTTTGGTTGAAAATATATCCTTTATAACTTAAAAATTGAAGTATTTGGTATAAAATTATTGTATTGTGTTAAAAATCATATTTTTGGTTGAGGAATCAATCACTTTATTACAAACTCGTTTTTTTTCGTATAATTCGACGGTTAAAAAATTTACATTTTGGCAGAAGATTCATCTTTTATGGTAGATAAGTCATCTTCCCTTTTGAAAAATGAATTTTTTTGTTGAAAATTCAAGTGTTTCTGAAACAATTGATCTTTTTGGGTTAAAAATTTTAAAAATTTGTTAGTGAATTTAACTATTATTTATAAAATCCAACTATTTTTCTTGAAAGTTCAATTATTTAATTGTTAGTGCAACTGCTTCGTTAAAAAAACTTTTTTTTAATTCGAAAATTCAACTATTTTGTTGAAAAATTCTATGTATTACGTCTTTAAATCTTAGGAATTTAGAGAGATTAATATTGATTTCAATACGGAATTTACCTTAACTTTATTTAAAAGAATTTTTTTGTTCTGCAAGCATTAAAAAAAGCCCAAAATTGGTAATGAAAATTTCTTGTATTAAAGTTAATACATGCTTGACAGAATAAAAACTTAATTTTTATAATTCCCTGTTTTTTCCTGAGATTTTTCCTTGCCCAATTATTCATTTTTCCTGACCATTAACATTGCGAAAAAAATACTTTTCAAAAATAAAATATGACTTTTGAACGAAATGCTTAAATTTGAAATAAATTAGTTAAATTTGCGACCAGATAATTGGATGTGCAAACTAAATATTTATTTTAATTGATGGTTATTAATTATTCTTCATAGTAGTATAAATGCAAGCATGTATTTTATTTGGATGAATATAGGTAATCAAGAGAAGGATGTTCTATTTTTGCCAGTTTAATTAATATGAATGATTTTTATTTCTTCCTTTCTAAAATCTTCGCTGAAAGTATGAACCAGAATTTAATTTTTCTTTTTCACCTTTAAATCTTCTTCACAGTCTTCTGCGACTCACACGTGAAAATTTACATATATTGCATAGTAATAAGTTCAAAGTTGTCGTAATTTATTTCACCTTCTTTCATAGTTTGAAAAGTGCAGCTATTTTTATTGACATAAAATACAATAATTATAGGAAATAAATATGTCAAATACTGTTTCTGCTGACAGTGTTTTACAAAAAAGAAGCTTATTAGGTTCTAAATTTTATGTAACAAATTTTACGTAACAAAGTTCTTACAGAGAAGGGATTCTAAGATTTGTTATTTATGGATCATTAGCAACTTATTGGAAGTTGTAGATGTTTTCTTGGTAAGGTAGACTCATAAAATAATAAATATTTTTGTAGAATGAAATAAAGAGTATAATGGAGAGTATTTAAATATATATATATTCATTCTTGATCACTTAACGCGTAAATATTTTTGAATCAGTCTATTATATAAATAGTGCTGGTTCGATTCCCATGTATATCATATCGACATGTTGTGCTTTGATGTTACCGTATTTAAATGCCGGCCATAGTTTGGACGCCGAATGATCCGATCGACAGCTCGTTCCTCTATTCGAAACAATTAAGCAGATAAATAGCAGCATGAGTTTCGAGATCAGCCTGAGCACGAACCCTTCGTCACCTTTCATCCTATTTCCACCTTCTTTTCATTATATCCAATACAATTGCTTGACGACCGTGCTTAATTTAATATCAAAGGAATGCAAAAAAGGAACAAAGCCTTCCGTCTCACCGAAAGAGAGTATCAATGACTATCTAACCCACGTAAAGAAATCTTTGCGGATCTTTGATCAACTGATACAATGCGCATCGAGAAAAATATGTATTATGAATTTGAACAAAGACAAATCGTCTTGAAAAGCACCCCGCCCTAAACGTAGGGAAAGTTAGTACGAGGTGGATGGAAAAAGCTCTTAGGTCCCAATAAAGATAAATGATGCACAAGTAAGAAAAGTATTAGATACCAAATTAAAACTGGAAAATTCATTTTAAGGATGGCAGTGGAGTACCGCTCAGTTCTCGAAGGAAATTTGGTATACATTCGCGGAATAATAATTCCAAATTTTTAATATATTATAAGAATTATAAGAGTATCAAAGAAACTATGACTAATACCTTTTGGTTACGTGGGTAATTGGCATGAACTTGATTATTTATTTTAAAGTTGTTTGGATAAATCTGTATTTTCATCAGATAATGGCAGAATTTCTTAACGTCTTCACAGAGAAGATGCAGCTGCGAATTAAAAATGTTTTAAAATTAATTTGTTCTGAAAAAAGATTTTCTTTTTGCTCTGCTGGGAATCGAACCACTGAACTTCCGATTTCCGTTCGTGAGTTTTTCCATTAAGCTCCGGGAGAGCTTCTTCTGACACTCTTCTTTTTAACTATTTTCCGCCATACTGTTTTGTCCTGGTATACTTCTCTAGCTTCTTTAACATCCATGCTTTTTTTCATACAGGCTCTCGTGTTTCTATGGCTTCTTATGTCCCTTCTAACTAAGGTCTCATTCACACATTCTAACCATTACTTCCGCGGTCTGCCTCTGGGCACGCTGCCATTTACTTTACCTTGATATACCCGTTTCGTTAGTCGTCCATCCTTCATTCTCTCAACATGCCCGAACCATCTTAACCGATTTCTTTCCCATATGTCAACT
>JAAAKG020149566.1:0-31756 GCA_010014905.2 Druon quercuslanigerum
GGCCTCTAAAAATATTCTATCTAATTAATAACCAGTCTAACTGAAACTCTGTTTCAATAACTCTGTTTCAAATTTAAGACAACTTATACTGATAATTATCCTTGATGTCTCAGTTATAGTGAATTTTTCTACTTCACCTCCCTCCTGCCTGATGATGAAAATGAAGAATGCACAACATACGCGTCTGGTGTAAATTTGGTTTAATCTTAATAATAGATGAAGCGGAGGTCCGGTAGGTTGTACATCTTGCGATAAAATGAACGAGGAGAAAAGTTTGTTGTCTAGAATCAAGATGTTGCTACAGTCTGTTACATAAGAGCATAGTCACTGTTGTGAAAAAATAAAAATACCCAGTACAAAAATTCTTTCCAATATCGTTTTATTGAGTCGAAAACTTTCATGCAAATACATCAGTAGCAGGCTCTTTCCACAAGCGACAGGCCTTGCTTCGATGTTTCGGGTCGTTGTCCTCCTGGAGAATTTTGGACAGATGCTGAGATTAAAATGAAAGCAATAATCAGCTGATTCAATTTCACGAAGCATTAGGGACAATACTGTGCTCTGTGTGAGAAAAAAAAAATCACCTCATTCTACGTCACCGATCGCGAGTAATCATGACCACGCTCTTATGTAACAGACTGTATATTTCACTTGTCAGTTTCATCTGACGATTGCATTTTCTTAGTTTTCAGTTTTTTCTAAAAATTATAAGAAGAGTCAATGAATGACTGATTTTCATTAAGCAATTTTACTTAAATCCTCTCGTTTTTGTCTTAAAGTGACATAATTTACTTAAATCCTATCTGGTTGTTATAATGGCTTATACTACTTAATATTCCTCCTGTCAGATGACGAAAACCAGTAGTGAACAAGATACGTGTCCGACTGCAAAAAAATATATAAAAAAACTACTTAGTAATGGACGGAGGTCTGGCAGCTGTACATCTTGCGATAAAATAAACGAGAAAAAAAGTTTGTCGTCTAGAATCTAGATGTAGCCATATTTCTTTTGTAAGTTTCATCTGATGATTGAATTTTCTCCTGCTAAATGATGAAAATCAGGAGTAAACATCATACACGCGTGAATAACAAAAAAATTCTAAATAGTTTAATAATAGACGAAGGTCTGGCAGGTGTACATCTTACTATAAAGTCAATGAGAAAAAAAATTTTGTATTCTAGAATCAAGATATTGCTATGCTGCACTTGTCAGTTTCATCTAACTATGATATATTTGTTTTCTTTAGTTTTACTCTATATATTACAGAAAGAGCCAATGATTGACTGACTTTAATTGAGTAATGGTACTTGGAAACTCCCTTGTCCGACCTAAACCGACGTATACTACTTAAATTCTTTCTGGCTCAGTTATAATGACTTCTACTACTCAATCTTCCTCCTAGTTGATGATGAAAATCCTTAGCGAACAACATACGCGTCTTATTGCAAAAAAAATATGTATAATATAAAAACAACTTCATAATGGACAAAGATCTGACAACTGTACATCTTGCTATAAATCAAACGAGAACAAAAAGTTTATGGTCTGGAATCAAGATGTAGCTAAATTTCTCTTGTAAGTTTCATATAACGATGGAATTTCCTTAGTTTTTCTCTATATATTATATAAAAGCAGCTAATTATTCTTGGAGTTTAAATGACTAATGCTACTGAGAACTTCACTACTTTGGCTTAAAAAGGCGTATACTACTTAAAACATGTATATCTGAGTTTTAATGAATTATTCTATCTAATATCCCTCCTGCCTAATGATGAAAATAAAAAATAAAAATGAAAATCATAGGTGCGTGGTTGCGAAGAAAAATAAAACTGTGAACTGTTTAATTATGGTTGCGATAAAATTAATTAGGAAAAAATTTTTACGTCTAGATGCTAGATTTTCATGTATTTAAATTGTCAGTTTCATCTAACGATGAAGTTTTTTTATTTTCCAGTTCTTAGTTTTTCTCTCAATCGTACAAAAAGAGCCAATCTTTCTAAAGCATTACAAAAAACTTCCAGAAGAACGGAGATTTACTCTAAACAAAAGACTCTACGACACATAGACGTCTTAAATCGGCGAAGAAATACTAAGAAAATATAAAAGAGTATCTAGAGAAAAAAAGTTTTCTTTTTGTCTTTATACTCGGTTTTTTTAGGTAATGAGTATCGATAGAAAAAGAGTTTGATAAATACGAACGAGTGACATACACAATCCGTGTTTTTTTTTGTCTCTATTCAACTTCAGACTAAAAGCACAACAAACCGATTTTCTGACGTACCTGGACACTCGTCCGTTATTCTCTCTTTCTCTCTCTCTCTCTCTCTCTCTCTCTCTCTCTCTCTCTCTCTCTCTCTTGAGACTGAATCGACAAAATTGCTCAAAACAATTTTTATTTTCGATTGAAATTTAGAGTATTTCAGTTTATATTTGCTTGGGTAGAAATATTTCATGCGAGTTATATGAGGCTTGAAATTCACTTGTGCCAAATTCAATTTTCAAACTGACATACACAAGTTTGGTAAGAGAGCATGAACTAAATTATTAATTAAACTCAAAAATCTGTTCTCCTACTTCATAAAATATTTCCTAATGATATTGTTTTTTTTGTGACAATTATTTTTATTTTTACTCGTTTAGAAGCTCAAATCATCATTTTACATTATTTAGGCTAACACAGATAGAATTCAATATTTTGATAAATGTAACAGAAGAAAAACCTTGGCATTTCATTTACACCGGTGAAAATAATTTAGAGTCGCTAGAAATCATCTAATAATTTTAGAAACATTTTTAAATCCATTAAAATCTAAAAAAAATCTATACATTCGTTTGTTGAAATCCCTTGATCTCTTGTGAAATCTTTGTAAATTGTACCAATCTATCAAAAAAAGCAGACATTAAAAATCTCCTAAATATAGGTAAAATTAAACTTATTATTCAATAAGTTTTTTATAAACATCAAAATCCCCTTAAAATGTTGAAATCCCTTGAAATTCTTGCTTATTCAATACAATTCTTAAAATGTTGTGAAATTCTTTTAAACACTAATATTCCATAAAGTCCTTTGAAATCTTCAAAATTTGTGCTAAATCTTTAAAATCTCTTAAAAACTCTCGAATTAATTTTAAATCGTGAATATTCATTGAAATTTGTAAAAATAATTTGAAATCCTGGAAGATTTATTCAAAATATTTATATCTTGTTAAATTTCGTGAAATACTGTTAAAACCTTTGAAATCTTTGGAAATCCTACAAAAATCTTTCAAATACCGTAGAATTTCTCTAATTTCTTGCAACGATGTGAAAGCTCTTAAAATCCCTGAAAATGTTTGCAAGACTTTAAAATCCTCAAAAATCCCTGAAATCATATTAGGATGTTACGAAATTCCATGAAAATCATGGAAATTTTTTGAAAGCTCCTAAAAACCATTAGAATATCTTGAAATCTTCAAATAATTTGAAATTACTTAAAATCCCCAGAAATGTTTGTCTACACATTCATCTCACGACGTGAAAGTCTCTACATTTAAGTGTACACAATTTAAGTCATTACGCTTAATTTACCACGTGAAATGTCCACACATTAAATAGTGAGTCAAAAAAGTGTACTTTTGAGTTGTAAATTTCGTTATCTGATAAATCTACACGTTAAAATTGTGTACATTAAATTCTACACGACCAACTTCGCAGATTAAAGTCTACACGTTAAAACTGTACACATGAAACTCTGCATATTGAAGTATACGCGCTAAGCTTATAGAAAATATTATTTTTATCAGTTTATTACAAATAATAACTTATAAATAATAATAAGTTTGATTATGAATTATAAGTTTACAAGAAAATTGTCTGCAAAAAAGCACCTTTTTATTTTCCTGTGAATGCATCACGTTGAAATTGTTTAAGACGGTTAGGTACTCGGTCTTCATCTTAAATTTCCACGGTTTGATCCCTTATCACTCACATTTTTCCTATATACTATAACCGTATTTTTAATAATTCGAATCCCAATTAAAGCTTCAGGTCACCCTTCATGCACTTGATTGCAACCTAGTATGTGCATAATAAAGTAAAAAATAAACCGGGTTTACATACTTGATATGTCATATGTTATTGGCCTACTACACTATAGCGTACCAACTAAAAATAAAAATTTACATTCAGTAATGCTATATTTTTCCAATGCACGTCGGCCTGCTGAACTTAAAAATTGCTTTGAAAGATTTTTATGAATTAATTGGATAGGAAACCACGAATTTTTAAAAATATTTTGGTTCACTGAACTTCAATTACGAAATTGGTCATGAAAAATGGCACTTATATTCGTTGCATATTTGATGTTTTCCTTCATACCTTCTGCAACGAGATTTATCTTTTCTAGCTTGAGAAATATTTATAGTACCCGGAAACTCGAACAATTTATCGTTATGACTTATTTTGACATAAAGAAAATTATGAGAGTTCTAGTATTATCAAAATCCAAAAAAACAAGTCAAAATGAACTATGTTAAGCCATAAAACCCATGATAGGAAAAAAGTCAAGACAAGAAAGACGTTGATTTTTGAAAAGCTGACAAGATTATCATGACAACTTTTTGAATTTTTTGTCAAAAAGTTGAAAATTCAAATAGTTTCTGTTTTTAATCGCAAAAAAACAACATTAATATAAAACATATATTTAAGTTTTGAAAAAACGACATGAGCTAATAAAAAAATAAATAGAAAAAAGTTTCTGTTAAAAAAAAAAGCAAAAACTCATTCAAAATTAAAAAATTAAACTTTTTAGAAAGCGACACAAGGTACAAACTAAAATTAACAGACTAATGTTGCTGACCCCGAAAAGATCTATACATTTGTTATTAATCATTTTTAGATTGAAGGAGCAGATTTTCTCTCAATATTAAAAAATAGGATTAAAAATTAAAAAAGTAAATTCTTGGAAAAACCAATTAAAAAAAAGTATCTTAACCAAAAAATATTTACAAGTTCGTTATAAACGCTGATTATAAAAGTATATTAAAAGAACAAATTTTTTTTTGAAAGTAGGACACAAAATTCAATAATATTTTATGTAACAACATTTTTTGCATAAATTATATCTATATTAAATATAAACAAACTGAATTAATGCAAAAATGACACAAGTTACAGTACGCTGTTTAATAATAATTTTTATTGTGATAGAATGCGCATTTTGTTAATGATAAAAAGATTACAGTAAACATAATTTTGTTGCAATACTAATGCATATTATGAATAGTAATAAAATAAATTTATTAAAATTATATAAATTTATCAGAGAGGCTAAGAATAAAATTTAATGCATAATAAGAAACAAATATAATAAAATAATCATGAAAAATAAAATTTGTACATTATTTTACAATATCCTAATAAGCGCAGTACCAAACTGAGGGGCAGAAATAAATATAATATACATCTGATATATTAGAGTTTAACATAATGTAGAAAAGTTCGCATTTTCGTCCAAATCAAGTACGAAGACTGAGATACGTCATGAGAATGTGTTCGTTGAAGCCGAAGAAGCTTTAACAAAAGAGAATTAGCTATCACAAAATGACAGTTTTCTCTGCTGTGACCTTTAATTTTTAAAGACTTGCGCACAAATGTGGGGTAAATAAAAAGATCGAGCGCATAGCGCGAGCCAATTATACCATCGAGCGCGCGGCGCGAGAACCAAGAGTCGCGCGCTCTTGACTCTAATTATATAAAACTTTTGCGGGGCCAGTTGAAGTAGATTGGTTTCAGGAATTAAATATTCTAGAGCATGTCCACTTCAAAATCCGAAAAAGAGATTTTAGAAAAACTATTAAAATCGATCAATGTTTCAAAAATATCGAGCACAACAAGAAAATTTGAACCTGTTTTTCAGCGGTTGCCGCTGCGGGTACCAATGACCAATGCGGTGGGTAGAGTTTTTTAACCTCGCATGCGAGAGATGATTTAAATTTCCTTGTGGCACTCAACATTTCTCAAAATAATAATTGGTTTTATGACACAGAAAAACAGAAGATAAAATTTACGTTGATTTCCAGTGAAAGCTTCGCTACAACAAAAATTAACTTTAACCAAATATCGGTTAAAATTTATTTTGTTTTTTCATGACAACACATGTTTTTTGAAGAACGCGAGCTTGGCTGAATAAAACTTTATCCCTCTGAAAAATTTCCAGCAACAAATTGTATCATTACTTTATTCTGTACAACCAACCTTAAATTTTATGCTTGGATTTGAAATTGGTCTCGCTGTGAATTATTTCAGTCTTTAAATTGATTGAGTCTGATTGGCAACTACAAATTTATGTTTCGTTATCAGTGTTTGACATCAGTACCCTAATAGCATGGAACATTTGCTGGATCGCCCCTGGAACGTCACAAAGAGGACTAACTGTTTTTTTTATTTTTCACAACAAGTATCTCTTAACAAGACAAGAAGTTGAATTGTTAAAAAAATAGAGCTAACACAACGTTGCATCTGCTTTGCGTTCTCCAAGTTGATTGATCTATGTTGCGCTCCATCGATTAAATGTCTATTCATTGAAAATGAAACCCCTAAAATCAGACTACCCCGAAAAGGATGTGTTTTTATCACCTGGATTCTGGGTTTGCCCTAAGGCTTTTTTACCACTTACACAAATTCCGTCTCTCCAAGTTTTTTAAACACAATTTTAATTAGACAAGATGTTTAGCCACACATTTCTATTAGCATTCAGCCTTGAACGTGCAGGGATAATGTGTAGATATAATAGCGTGTAGATTTAAAAGTGTAGCATTCAATGTGCAGAGTTTCTTCGTGTAGAGTTTAATGTGTAGATATTAATGTGCCTAGTTTAATTTTTAGGCCTTTTTATTAAGACAATTGTATCTTGACAGTATTTAACATGCAGAGTTAAATGTGCAAAGTTTAACGTGAAGAGTTAATTTGTGTAGACTTTAATGTTCGAGCTTTTCAATTTTCGAGCTTAGTGCGCACAGTTAAATGTGCAGGGGTTTTTGCGTAGAGACTTTAATGTGTACAGTCCTAAAAAATTAAATTATAAAAAGTTGTAGAGTTAATCGTGGAGACTTGCATGGGTAGACTAAAATGTGTAGACTCGACGTTTGCGCTTAATATGCAGAGTTCATACCATGTGTAGATTCGATACGTGTAGTATCGACCATTAAAAAAATTATTTAAAAACTTTGAAATCCCGTGAAATTTGTGCAATATCTTGAAATCATTTTGAATCCCTTATAATCCGCAAAAATGTTTGGAAATCTTTTCAAACCTTTAAAACTTCTTATAATAATTCGAGATTTTACGCAATTCCTTCAAATTCATGAAAGTCTTTTTAAATCTCCTAAAACTCGTTAAAATCCGTTTAAATTATTTCGGACGTCTCATAAAATCCTTTGAAAGCTTTTAAAGCCTCTTAAAACCTTTGAAAATCGTTAAGATCCATTGAGATAAGTAGAAATCATTTTCAAATCTTGAAGATTCAATAAAATACCTCAAATATTGTACAGTCCTTGAAATACTTCCAAATCCTTTAAAATATTTGTAACCTGCAAAAATCTTTAAAATCCCTTGAAAATTGTTTATTATTTTTAAATAATTTACGAAATCCCTTGAATTTCCTGAAAGTATGTGCAAAACTCCTAAGATTCGTTAAAATCCGTTAAAATTAGTTCGGAAGTCTCACGAAATCCTGTGTAAGCTTTTAAAACCTCTTAAAACCTTTAAAAATCGCTTAGATCCATTAAGATAAGTAAAAATCATTTGAAGTCCTTGAAGATTCAATTAAATCCTTAAAATCCTTGAAAAACTTTCAAATCCCTTACAATCATTGGAAATCCTGTCAAAACATTTCAGGTCGCGTAAAAAATTTTCAATAACTGAAAATCAATTAGAATTCCGTAAAATCACCGACAAATGTTTGACAATCTTTAAAAAAATTTAAAATACCTTAAAATGTTTCCAAATTTCCCGAGATTTCTTGAAATACCTGGATGCAGGGAAATCTCTTAAAACCCTAAAAATCCGTCAAAATTTGTCGAAGTGTTTGGAAATCCATTTAAATCCTTTGGAATCTCATAAAAAATTCAAAATCGTAAAAATCCATTGAAACAAGTAGAAATCATTTCAAGTATATTAAAGATAAATTAAATTTATGTATCAACTTTTAGTCTTAAAAACCCGCTTAAATCCTTCGAAATCCTTGAAATCCTCAGAGATTCATGAAAATCCGGTAAGCCTTGTGACATTCCTTAAAATGCTTTAAAAATTCTTGACATCTACAAAAATCTCTAGGAATCTCTTAAAAGTTTTTTAAAATCATAAAATTCTTTGAAAATCTTAAACATTTCTGAAATCTCTTGATACCCTTTTGACTCCCTTTAAATTTCCGGAAATGTTTACGAATCTTTAAAACCGTCTTAAATCTCTTAAAATGTTTCGAAATCTGACAAAGTTTCTTAAAACCTTAAAAATATGTTTGAATCTCTTAAAAGAAGATAAATACCTTGAAATGTTTCAAAATTTCCCTAGATTTCTTAAAATACATGGATACATTTAGAAATCTCTTAAAATCTTTATAAATCATTTTAAATTAGTCTAAATGTTCGGAAATCCATTTAAATCATTTGGATTCTCTTAAAATTGTTAAAAATCGTAAAAATCCATTGAAACAAGTAAAAATCATTTCAAATCTCTGAAAGATAAATTAAATTTATGAATGAACTTTTTGTTTCAAAAAACCGCTCAAATCCCTCGAAATCCTTAAAATCATCAGAGATTCATAAAAATCCGGTAAGCCTTGTGAAATTCCTTAAAATGCTTTAAAATTTCTTGAAATCTATATAAATCTCTAGAAATCTCTTTAAATCTTTTTTAAATCATAAAATTTTTGGAAATTCCTTAAAATTTCTGAAATCTCTTGATACTCTTTTGACTCCCTTTAAATTTTCGAAAACGTTTACAAATCTTAAAAATCGTCTTAAATCTCTTGAAATGTTTCGAAATCTCATGAAATTCCTTAAAAACCGTAAAAAAATATCTAAATCTCTTAAAAGTAGATAAATACATTAAAATAACCTGATATGTTTCTAAATACTTGAAATCATTTGGAGTTCTGTGAAATTGTTGTAAAATCTGAGGAAATCGCTCGGATAAAAATTCTTGGAATTCGTTAAAATTTATTGATTTATTTGAAATCTGAGAACTTTTTTCCAATCCTGTAAAATTTCTCCAAATCTGTTGAATTCTGCGAAGCTCTTTGAAATGATGTAAAATCCTTTGATAAATAAATAAATCTTTTATCTATTTTTTAAACCTCTATTTTTTAAACAATTCTTTAAATATTTTAGAATACTTGATTTCTGTACTAATTTTCTTATAATGATTTTTCTCGAGTCGTGAGAAATTTTAAGAAATTCATTATGAGAAAATCATTATAGATCTGAACTGTATTAAAAAAAAATTGTAATGGGGAATAATAAGTCATTCTTAAGGTTTGCACGGTATTGTAAAGGATTTCAAAATATTAAATAAAAATAAAAATTTTGGAGACTAAAGGTGTTCTCGAAAATGCTTTCTCCTTTTAAAGAAAAAATTTTCTAGGACAAATTGATCTTTGTAAGTGTTTTTCATAATATTATAATTTTTTTATAATAATCAATACATTAGTCTTCATATAGATAGATAATTTCTAAACAAATATTGACGTATACCAAAATACTGTTTGGTGTTCTAGAATTAATGTATCTACCTTGCAACTACAAAATAGACAAAGTTATAGCGAACCTATATTTTCATCGATAAGGGATAAACCACAATTGAAGAAGAGCGCGACCGTAATTTTGGCGAAGTGATCATAAAAAAATACAATTCCGATGGCGCTTTTACGTTTGTGGTTCTGAATAAAGGATGCTCTTGAATAGAAACGCATCAGTAGTTTCTACTTTTGAACACTCCGTGCATTGATCACTTTTATTATTCAGTTCAGCGCGAGTGTTATTTAGAAAAGCGTCAAATACCGTGCGTCATACCCTCCGCGACAATTTTGAAACAAATCATCCGATCCCGTTTGGGGTTTAATGATTGATTTTAACGAGGATATTTGACAATGCTGCAGTGCGGATTTCACCCAACCAGGAAATCATGATCGTGCATTGGAACAAATAAGGACAAAGGGACATCGAAAAACGCGACATGTCGACCGTATACATGTGTAATGTGTATATTTCTCAATTGAAGCTGCACTAAATATCGACATTTTCATGCTGGCTATTTTACAATTTCACGTTCCACTTTATATCGACGTTAATCAGAATATAGAGATAATGATACATTAATTTTGTATGTGACGTTTTATTAAAATTATTTTTTTTTATAATCTCAACTGAAAAGAAGCAGAAGGAGAAATATATATGCAACAATAAACAACAAAGTCAAAAGAAAAATAAACATCCAACTGTTGTCAACTTGAAGATTCATGGTAGCGAATCTTCCACAGTGGTGAAAAACCTCTTTTGGGCCAATATCAACCGACACAATGTTTAACTATCAATATTTTAGTCTGAATAAACATAACTTTATTATTATACATCAAAGCTTGAATTTTAAGAAATTTTAAAAGAGATTAAAATCAAATTTAAAATCCTATTTAACGAGCAATAATCAAGTTAACCCTTAAACTGCCAAAACGCCACTAACGGTACACTGCTCTTCGAAGGCCAATAACTAAGACTATTCGAAACGAGAAAAAATTGAGATACATATATTTTTATTGCTTAAGTTCTACTCTTTCCGATGGTGCCAATAAAATTCTTCAAAACATTTATTTATTATTCCAAAATGCACTTTAAACGAAAACAGTGATTTTTCGTGCCTATTTATTTTTTATCAATTTTTAAAGTATTTCGAGTCTGTAATTATTCTTGAACCCCACTAACCGGTGAAATAAATGTCTAAATTTTGAGAATCCATTGTTTAAAGATCGATTTTTCGTTTTAGTATTTTCAAAATGTCGTCTTAATGGCAAAATTTTTGTGAAAACGTTAATGAATTTTTTACAATAAACGATGCTCTTTTTACTCTTGCAAATTTTTCCAAAAAGAACATAGTTTTTTAATAACAAATTCTCAATGATTCCGTAATCTTTATTTCACTCTGACTATCTATCTATCTATTTCATTTCGAGAATTTTCGAGTACATCCAACAACAAAAAATGCCTATGCACTTTTCGGAAACATTTTCAAGACTCAAAAGTTGTTGTAATCAGCCAAGGAATACGCCTGATTTTTTCCGAAGCATTTTGAGCAAACTTTTAAATTTTGCAAAAATTTTTCACATACAAAATTTAAAAAATGTGCTCAAAACTTTTCGGAAAAATTCAGGCGTCTTCCTTGGCTAATTATAAGAACTCTTTACTATTGAAAATTTTGTCGAAAAGAGCATCGTTTATTGTAAAAAAATCAATTAATGTTTTCACAAAAATTTTGCCATTAAGACGCCGTTTTGAAAATACTAAAACGAAAAATCAATCTTTGAACCATACATTCTTAAAGTTTAGACATTTATTTTATCGGTTAGTGGGGTCCCAGAATAATTACAGACTCGAAAAACTTTGAAAAATGGATCACAAAAAAAGGGACAATGACTAAACTTGGACATCTATCATAAAATATTCCTATCTAAATTTTAAAAAATGTGAAAAAACGTATAAAGAAGAAAAAAACAAATTTCTTTTATTCAGCAAAAATAAAAAAAGGAAGGAAAAATGAGAAGGCAGCCAACCAAATTCCCAGTCTTCTCTCTTTATTTAGGTCGGGTTTTTTATTTTTATCATTACCAAATCTCAATAAAAAAAACATTTGTGAAATATAATTATCAACGTTTCGGTACTTAGACAGAATGATTTTCAAGGCAAAAAATAAATAAATATACAGGGTGTGCCATTTTAATCTATCCACCTCAAAACAACACAAAAGTTGCTCAGAACAATGGGGTCCATCTTTCTGGTAAATCGGTTTTGACCTTGAGAACTATTTTCATGGTTATTTAAAGCTCACATTGATTTTTTCAAATGGGAACTCCTATTTCTGACATTAAATTCTGAAAGAGCGGGAAATTTTACGTCCTAAGTGATTTTTAAGAATCCATTTCCACAAGGTCAAATAAAGATTACATCGAGGACAAATTTCAAAAATCATGCAGAACATGATTTTTTTTGTTTTATTTTTTTAACACGTTTGAGCAGCACAAAGCTGGAGTGAATTTGGGACCAACGACCGGGATCACCTTGACCTTGAGGCCAACTTGGAAGGTCATTCGTAGATCAAAGTGTGGAGTTTGTTGGTTTAGAGCTTGTGAGTTTGTGGGTTTGGTTTGGGGTGTATTAGTTCAAGAAAACAAACAATTTGACCTTCGAATGACCTTCCAAGCATGCCGCAAGGTCAAGGTTCTCAAAGTTATTGGTCCCTAATCCACCCCAGCTTTGTGTTGCCCACACGTGTTTAAAGAATAAAATAAAAAAATTTGGTTCTGCATGATTTTTGAAATTTGACTTTGGTTTAACCTTTATTTAACCTCGGAAAAATTGACTCTAACTATCACTTCAGATGCAAAATTTTCCCCTCTTTTAGAATCTAATCTCAAAAATAGAAGTTTATATTTAAAAATCAATGTGACCTTCAAATAACCTTTAAAATTATATTAAGGTCAACACCGATTTTGCAGAAAGATGGCCCTGATTGTCCTGAGCAACATTTGTCTAAATAATTTCTTTTTATACTGCTTATTTCTAGAGGTTTTGGGGTGGATAGATTAAAATAGCTCACCCTGTATAAAATAAAATATTCAAGCAGGCAGGAACAGAAAAAAACCACGATGCTCTGTCCTTTGCGTCTTTCTTTCCTCTTTTTATTTTTGTCCAACAAAATAAATCTTTTTCTTTTTAGAAATTTTGTCATCCTTTGTCAAATTACAAAAGAAACATTTTAGTGTAGTTGTCCAAATTTGTTTGTTTGATTCTTTATTGTGTTTCCCGGAATTCACCCACGATAGTGGGTGAATAACTTTTGTCTATTCATTTTTCTCGTACCTTGAAATATACGTGTAATAAAAAAAATTGCTTTAAGAACATTTTTTTTTCTTTTTGACTTCAACAATTTTTTTTTAAGCATTTTTTTTTAATATCTCGTATAGTTTTCTTGGCAAATGGCATTTTAGATTTTTTAAAAAGCATTTTTGATTGACGAAGCCAAAAATAGCTGTTTTTACATAAAACTAATATTTTTTATCAGGATAAGAATGTAATGATGTGAAACAATTCGTATTGAATTTTCCGTAAATAATAATAAAAATCGAAATTCTCTTGGTGATTAAATTATTAAAATGAAAATTGAAATTTAACACGACCTCAAATGCAGCCTAAATTATTATGCATTACCTCCACACCACTCTCAAAATGTGGTTTTGTCAAATCGTACCTCATTTTCATTAAATTGCGCTTGAAGTAAAATCGGTTGCAATGTGTGACGTGAAATAATGGATATCCCATTGTTCAAAACGAATTTCATCTAGAAATCCACGTCTGGCTTTTATTGTAAGCGAAATCCGCTTTTATAAGCCACTTAGGTTCTCAGCTGCTTGCCTCATGAAAGCACGAGAACACTTTTTTTCACAAAACTCATTTCAGTGATGAAGCGAACCTCTCAATTTCGAATAAAGAATAAATATCACTGCTAAAGTCGGAACTTCTGATCCACTGTGGATTATGCTGAGTTTATTTAAATTTGTAATCTTCTTCTTTCAAGGAAATTCTCTTAAAGCTTTTACGCAGAAATACATTCAGATATCACGATGGAACTAACATTTTTGAGTTAAGTATGTGTTCATAAGAAAAAATATTTTTAATCGAACAACGAATAATAATGAGATAGAAAACTTTTTATTGGGATATGAGAATACATTAATTAAATTCTTTAAACATATTTATTTTATTTTTAAATATTTTAGTATAATTTAAAGGTTTACTGAGGCGGAAGATTGATATAATATATCAGGGGATGTCCATAAATTCTTTCTCTCTTTTTTAAGTGAACTATATTCTTTTCCCCTGTTTTCTAGAATCTTCCCGTTTTTCTCGTTTTGTTTCGTTTTAGTTGGAATTAAATTAATAGAATTTAATACAAAATTTGACTATTCTTGGTCAAATGTTAATTTTTTCAGTTTAAAAGTTTATCTTTACATTTTTGTTTCAATATTCATCTTGCTTCATCTATTTAGTGAAAGATTCAAATACTATGTTAAAAATTAATTTTTTTGTTAAAGATTAAAATTTTAGTTTTGAATATATAAATAAGAGACATTAAAGAATATATATTCTTAAAATTCTCTTTAGTTAAAAATTCAAAAAATTTCGTTTGAAAATTATTTTTTTAACTGAAAATTCGACTGTTTCATTCTTGGTTAAAAATTTACCTTTTTTACCTAAGAGTTCAAGTACTGTGTTTAGTTGAAAATTCAACTTTTTAGTTAAATGCTGATTTTTTTTTCTTAACACTCAACACTTCTCTCGAAAAATTATTTTTTGTTAAGGAATAATTTTATTGGTTTAAAATTAATTCTTTTTGTTAAAAATGTAACTCCTTTGATTAAAAATAATTCCGTTTTGGACTGAGGATTCAACCATTTTATTAAAAACTCACATTTTTTGTTGAATTCGACAGTTTTTAATCAAAATTAAAAATCTTTCATTGCAGAAATATTAACAATTACATATTTCGTTAAAAATTCATTATCTTTTTTGAAAAATCAACAATTAACTTTAGGGTTAAACTATTTGAAATGTGAAATGTATGTTTCTTAATTCGAAATTTAATTGCTTGGTAGCATCATTCTGTTTCAAGATTTAAATATTTTGTTATTTATTCGTCTTTTCTCGTTAGATTTAGTCATTCCTTCTATATCTTCTTAAATTAAATTTTTAAACTAAAAATACAATTATTCGATTTTTTGTTTTAGACTAATTTTTTTAATTAAAAACTCAAGTAATTTTGAAAATTTCATGTATTTTTCTAAAGAATCCCTTAAGAAAAAAATGTAATTTTTTAGTTACAAATTCATCTTTGTAGCTTAAATTCTCAGTTGTTTCGTTAAAGAATTCGACTATTTTGTTAAGTTTATTTTTCCTAAACAGTAATCTGACTGTTTTATTAAGAAATCATCCTCTTATTAAAAAATTCATCTCTTTTTAAAGCCAGATCAAGTTTTTCTGGAATTTCTAATTTATTTATTCGACTTATATTTACAAAAAATTAAACATCTGTTTTACATTGAAAAAAAACTTTGTTTGTATTTGCGTAATATTAATATAAAATAAGAAACTTTGTTATTAAAAATTAAGAAAAAAAGTAAATATGTTACATAGTTTAATAAAAATCACTTAAAATTATTTTTTAATTGCTTTTTTTAATTTTTTAATTTTAAAATCCCCATACGCTTATAAAATATCAAATAACTACAATTTCCCACAAAATAAAAGTTCATCTCTGCTTTCTGCATACAAACCTCTTTCACCCTCAAATAAATCATACTCAACTTTAATTAATTTCTTTTCATGAAACTGCATATTTCGCTCAGCTGAATAAAAATAAAATCATACCAATATACCCGCTGAAAAGTTTCATATCCTAAGCCTTGAAAAAAATAAAATTCATGATGGAGAACATAATAGAGCATCCTTGATGCTACTAGTGCAGTCAATAGAGTATTTATGATAGAAAAAAATTGGTTAGGAATTATGTTATTAGATTATTTTACGTAGGAACTTCATGCTAAAATTGTGAAAACCTCGGGCGTATAAATATTACGGACTTTGTGTTCTTAACAAAAAAACAAGAAACTGATACATTTTTTCAATGAACTTTTGTAAATTATTGCTTTCAGTGGAGAAATATTTACAAATGTGTAAGATATAATTTGTAAAGAAAACAAGTTAATTTATTAACCTATTTTTGTATTATTTTTTGAAAATTTAGGAAAATTATTACACTAGTCTTATTTTTGAAGTAATAAATGCTCACATTGAAATTTTAAAAAACCGTCACTAAAAAAACGAATTGAAGTTTTATCAATCCTCAGCTAAAAAAGTGTTCCTCTTTTTTGGAAAATTTCTAATATTATTTAAGACGATTGTGGAATCGAAAATCAGATTTAAGCCCTAACAGAGAAAAAATTTTAAAATAAAAATAACTTGCGGCATGAAAGTATATTTCAGTGAGAATACACATTCGGTTATACAACGTTCTTTGAGTCGATCCTTCATTTATCAATTTTATGACTTCAAAAGTTTGTCTATTCACCTCTTACTGGTTTCCCCCATTTCTCACTCTAAAAACACATTTTATTTTTTCAATCCAACATTGAAGCAAATATTTAACAATGGTTTATTATCCCCTCAGTAAAATAGATTGTTCATCACACAGAGCTATTTATTGTCCCTTCTATAATGATTCCTCTCGATTTTTCTTGGATGGGTGAACAAGAAAACGAAGCCAGATTTTCCTCAACCTCGTTGTCGATAGCTAGCACCTACTTTTATCCAGCAACTTCCTCTTTCAATGAAACACTCGTCTCTCGTAGTCACTCACTTTTCTCGTTGGCCCAGATTAAAGGTACTTTTATGTGAGGAGTGGTGCGGCGTTATTAATCTTCGGAAAAGCCATCTGAAGGAACCGCGAGGCAGAAGTCTGCGTGAAATGTAGGTAGAAAGAGAACAGAAAATTATAGAGAAAAATTGGGTGGTGGTAGATAAAAAAGTGAGCCGTATGGAAAAAGTAAATGGGAGTCTGATATCAGATCTGGCCCAATTCTGGATTTATCTGTAATGTCTAGTCTGGAAGATCTGATTTGGCCCAGGCCTGGCGCTGGTCTGACGCAGGTCTGAATGTATCTAGATCATCTTGCCTGGGTGGTCTGCTTTAGTCTAGTATCAAAATAACGTTAAACAATTTTCGAACGCTTCGTTTATCGAGGGAATTTTGAGAAAATTCAAGCTTCCAGCAATAAAACTGCCTATTGGGATATAATTAATTTTTCTGAAAAGTTTTACCCTAATTGAATTATTCGTTAACAAAATAGGATCATTCAAATAGCATTGACCAAGAACGTGATGGGCGATAACTTTGGAGCCCGGTTGCACCGCGCTATTTAGCCCTTCAGAATACAATTTCCTATAGAAATACGTGTACATTAGAAACATAATGCAAACAAAAAGCGACGGCATCTTCAATTCATTTTTAAGATTAGTTAGGAAAGAATTACACATCTCTTAAAATTTAGAGAACATTGTATTTGGTTCCTAAGAAAATAAATCTATAAATATTGAAAATGAATAACTAAAAAAGTTAACATTAAGTTGACTAGCAACTCTAACTGGAGGTAGAAAAATAAATAGAAACAAAGGAAATAGGGCTAATAATATTAGCAAAGTCACGAAAAACAAGGTATTTGTACGTACACTTTCTTTAAAAATATATAAATTTTAATACTTATGAAAGTGAATAAAAAATAAATTACTGGCTTTGAAGATTATTTTTTATTATTTTCATTTCATAAAAATTTACATCAGTAAAATTTAGGGCATATATTATATCCATACTACTGTCAACTAGTGAAAATAAAGAAATAAGGATTTTTGAATTGAGTACTAATTTTAAAATATTAAGGATGTTTTCAGTATAAAGTTGACAAGCACATTACTCAATCTTTAACTTGATTTATGAAATTAAAAAGGTAGCCATATTGCTAAGTCTAACAAATTTTGTAAACGAAATATAAATTTACTGTAGAAAGAATAGCTTAACACGTAATTATTTATTTGGAAATAGTTGATCTAAGTTTTTCGTGTTATTTTCTTTTCGGAAATTAGCCGTAATGTTTCTTTAATCTATATAATACTGGATCGGTTTATTATGTTTTTTATATGATTGTCTACGAACTCTATTCCTGCTGTTTTTACAAAAAGTATTTGATAAACTCTAAACCATTTTTATCTCATTGGTGGTATAATTACTAACAAGTTTAGTTTGAATAAAACCCAATTAAAATTAAGTTCTACAAACTTTTCAATAAAAAAAGTTATTGATAGATAATTAAAAGTTATGGATAAAAATTAACTTTTTTTTTTGAAAATTTATTATTTTGGTTAAAAAATCATCTATTTTAGTAGAGAAATGATTTTTTCATTTAAAAAATTATTATTTTGTTTTAAAATTTGTATTGAGAGATGTATTTTTCTGAATGTTTGTAATCACCCTATAAATACGTATATATAATGTAAGATGTAAATATTTAATGATTTTGCCTTAAAAAAAGAATAATTGCTTGTAGTTTGATATTCAAATGTTAACTTAATAGTGTAAAAAATAAATAGACTAAAATAATTTCAGTCCAGAGGCGACGGTTGTGGTCGAGTATGTCAAGATTCCGAAGTTGTCACCTATTAGGCACTCGATTAATGCTATTATGAAGCTCCTATTTTGTTAACAAATGATTCAATTAACGTAAAACTTTTCAGAAAACTTAATTAAATCTTAATAAGCATTTTTATTGCTGGAAGCTTAGACTTACTCAAAATTCCCTCGATAAACGAAGCGTTTGAAAATTGTCTAACGTTATTTTGATACTGATTGCCAAAAAATGTATAACTTTTTTATTTAACACAATCAATGAGTTTTATATTAAACATTATCTTAAGAACAGTTTCAAGGACAATTTATTAAATTTTTATCTTTAAGTATCAAGGACTTGGTCTTTCAGAACGAGTTGAATTGAAAATATTTAGTAAATTTGCTGGTCTGAAAAATTAAGTTTTTTTGATTTTTCACAGAAACAGTAAAAGATAAAACTTTTTTACTAAGAGAAAAAAGATGCGCTATGAAATTTTCTACAAAGTAATGCGTTAAAAAGTTACATTTTCGAAAATTGATTTTCAAGTCATCAGGGCTCAACGCGAATGGCCTGAAGCGGCTAGGCAAATTTTATGCGTGGTTATAGAATCTGGAGTCTCAATTACAGAATGATAGAAAATAAGAAATTGACTTCATCAAAATAAGACGTTCTTCTTTACCACCTTAAATGTCTGGTCCGGTGCAGGTTTGATACTGATTAGTTGAATACACTAGCAATAAAAAATTATTTTTGTCCAAGTAACTGGAAAAGTAATGGAGGTCAAGCCATCGCCTGACCGGCCTCCAACTAGTATCTAGTCAGACAGCGAATAACTAGCGGCTGACCATACGGCCTGGTTAGATTTGGTGGGGAGCGTCAGAAAATGTTATCTAAATAGAGAGTTATAACTAATTAAATTGACAACTTAAAACAATTATTTAACTAGTAATCACGTGACTTTTAACTTTATGTAAGAAAAAAATTTCGTCAGATTGGAAAGAATGTTTAAAATTTTTAACCTTTGTAAATTCAGTTGTCAACTCCAAAAAAAACAATAAAAAGTTTTTTGCGTAATTTAAAATTTTAATTAGGAAAATAAGGAATGCCAAGAAATCAAGCATAAACTAGTGCCAGGCCTGGGCTAAGCCTGGGCCAAGCTGGGCGATCAAGCCTGTCCCTGGTCAGATTTAGCGTTTCATTCGAACTCGACTCATGGCAGATCACACGGCCAGGGCCTAGTTTTGCCAAGCTTGGACCCTGCTTGGGCCGTGCCAACATTTCTGCACGGCTATTTTTTTATATAAATATATTTAAAGGATTCCAAAGGATTTTTTAAGTTTTCAAGGAATTTTACAGAGTTTCCAAGGACATTAATTATTTCGAAGAAATTTTTTAAGTTTTTGACCTTTTAAGGAATTTAAAAAGATTTAAAAGATTTAAAGGTAGTCCAAAGAATTGCACAAGATTTATTTCAGAGAGTTAATATTTATTTATTTTATTAGAGATTTCAAGAGCTTTTTTAGACATTAAAGCAACATGTATGAAGTTACAAGGAATTTTCAAAACTTTAAAAGAATTTCGAACATTTTCAGATGGTTTAAAAGGTTTCAGAGTATTTTTAATGATTTCAAGAGATTTGAGAGAGTTATAAGGATTTCGAAGAATTTTTATAGAATGTATTTAAACGATTCTTAACGTATTTTAATAGATATGAGAAATCATTATAAAAACTTTACAATATTTCTATATTTTGCTAAGAAAGAAAAGGATTTCGAACATTCTCATAAGGTTTAAAATGTTTCAGAGCATTTTTAATGATTTCAAAAGATTCTAGAGAATTATCTGGATTTCAGAGAATTTTTATAGAATGTATTCGAATGAATTTTATCAGATTTTAATAAATATGAGGAAAAATGGTAAAAACTTTACAAATATTTCTATTTTTGCGAAGAATTACCCAAAAATATTAAGAGATTTCGTAAGATTTCAAAGAATTAAAGATAATTTCAAATATTTTTGTTATTATGATATGATAACGAATTTTCTTAAATTGCAAAAGATTTAAAAGAATTTCATAGAATTTATAAGACTTTAGGGCTATAAAAAAAATTTTAAGGGATTTTAAAGGAATTTAAAGATTTGAAAATATTTCAAAGGATTTTTAAGTAATTTTATCAAATTTTTAAGGACATCCGTAACTCTAGGGGATGTTAAAGGCTCCCGATAAGGCATTCAAATAAATTTTTAATTATCTTAAAGGATTTCATTGGTTTTTATATATTTTCATATATTTTGAGGAAGATCGTCAAATTTCACGTAAGTTCACGGAATTTCAACGGATCATAAAATATTTTAATACATTTAAAAGAATTTATTCATAAGAATGTAGAAAACATACTTAATAGGTTCTAAGAATTTAAATGTATTTTTTAAGAATTTCAAATAATTTTAAAGATTATAGTGTATTTCAAAAATTCCTAGGAATTTGTAAGTGTTTAACAAAATTCTACGGTATTTTAGTGTATTTGCAAGGCTTTCGGGAAACGTTCAACAGATTAGATAAAAATTTATTAAAAAAATGTTACGTGGTTAAAAAAAAAATTTGCTACAGTATCAGACGATTTGCAATGATGTTATGGGACCTTTATGTTTTCGAGGTATTTTTAAAATATCAAAGAAATTTTTGAAGAATTTTAATTGATTTTGTAAGATTTCCAAGTTTGTAAGTTTGTAAGTATTCTAATACATTTACCAAGATTTCAGGAAATTTAAAAGGATTTCTAGTATTTAAAAGATTTAATTTTTTCATTTTGAAACCCTTACACACTACATAAAATTCTGCAAAAATTTTATAATTAGAATAAGGTACAAGAATTGTACATTTTAAATTGTTTTAACTAGTTAACAAGCAAAAATAAAAAAATAAACATTAGAAAATTATTAAACTGCTTGACGGAGATTTTCGAGTGCGATTGAAATTATTAGGAGGAATAATATTAAATAGTATCAAATGCCAGTCAAAGAAATTGGATAGATATAATTATTAATCTTAAAAATTAATAATTTTAAAATTGTGACATTTTTTCTCTTATAATAATTTTTTGCTGTTCTTTAGTCAATATGGTATTTTATCCATTATATCTTACTTTAAGGGACAATTAGATGTTTAAATAAATATTTGAGCAATTTTTAGGTGCTTATAACGTGATTACCACTTTTTAGTTATATCAAGATAATAATGAAATTAAGTTAATATAATCTATTGTTTAAAAATGTATTAATTTTTAGAACAATATTCTCTTAGAACAATATTAGAATGTTGCGATTTTCTCTGAAATCATCAACTTTTTTTCCTCTTTTAAATTAAAGTGTGGTCATAATCGATTGAAGTTAAAAAACCCATTTGTTTAAATAATTAAAAATTTAAAAACAATTTAAATATAAAATTTATTTACATTTATTATTCGAGCATAATTTTTTGGTGCAACATAGTAAGAGAAACGCCCCAGTTATCGTGACCTTAGTCCCAGTAATCGTGATGACGATTTTTTTATTTAATTTGAATGACTTTAATTTTTATTTCCTCTTGAGAAAGACTGAAAATAAGCGATTCTCATCAATAAATGTTTCTTTTAACATATTTTTTTTAACAATATATGAAAATTTTAACCAAGTTTCACGATCACTGGGACCGTCACGTTTACTGGGAAACTTTGCTTATTCCAAAACTGGTCAAAAATGAAAAAATTCTAGCCTCTAGACTTCGCGGTTAATATACAAAAAATTGAAATTTAAACAAATTTTTAGACTCAGGAGATCTTTATTTTCTTCCACTTTAAAAATTTTGTCTTAAATGGACACATAAAAATTAATCAGCTCGATATTTTCAGTAATTAAACAATGTCTACAAAAAAAATCGATAAACAGTACTTTGACATTTTTGCTATAATCTCCAAAGATTAACACTGGATATGATGCAATTGCATAAACCAATAAATTCGGAAGTAAAAAATTTTTTTTTTACCGTTTTATCAACCCGCTTCGATAAATAGTATTTTTAAAAGGATTATTCCGTTCTTTCTAAGTTTTACTAAATCATTTACTTCCAAATTATTGAAAAATAGCTTTAGAACCATAAATTATTTACTTTAAGTAATTATTTCTTATAAACATAAATACACAATTAAGGCTTTGTTTAGAGGATGAACTATATAACATAACAATAAAAAAAGCAATATGAACATATCATATAGTATTCAATAATGTAATTAAATTTTAATGAAACATTTCACCATAAAGTAGGTGAAATCTATAATTACACTTTATTATGTCAGTTTACATATTAGGTGTTAAAAATCATTTGTTATCGTTATGTATTTTCTTTAACGATACTTTTTTGCAGAAATCTAGCGCTTATTTCTTTTAACCAGTCAATTATTTAAGATTGTCCGTTTTATCCAAATGACCGTTTTAGACACAATTTTCTTATTTTGATCGCGCGCGATTTCTTGATTTAAATCGAACGACTTCACATTCAGCACCCTTCATAAGAGTCCCAATGCACTACTTTTAGGTACGGTATCATTTGCGATTTACAAAACTATTTTTTTACCTACCGTACTGTCACGTTTGCGCTTCAATTTTTCTGTTCACGCATACTGCGCAAAATAATGAATCCCGTCCTCCACGCTCTGATAAACTTTTTAGGTTCTCTATCCCGCGTTTTCGCCAAGTTTCAGGAATAGGTGCATCGACAAACGAAATATCGCGATATTTTTCGAATACAGATAAATGCGATCTGGTAGACGAATGTCTTTATTTGCGATAGGGGAGTCATAAACATCTCTGGACCCCTCCACGAAGATAAATATATTTATCTTCATGAAGGGGTCAGGAGTAATTTACAGAGAAAAACGTACAGAGAAAAATGTACCGAAGAAGTCTGTGTACACAGAGTTTTGTTTTATACTACTCTGGAATCGAGGGAAACGTCTGACTTTTTTTACTATTTTGGTGCGGTCTTCATTTCGTGTTATGACAGGTCTTTCCTTATCTGGTTCATTTCTCATTTTTGCATTATGTACGTTTATTCGTGTATTTACAATAAAAGTTTATAGTTTTGTGTTTATCTTCTGGCTTTGTAAAAGTTTACGAGTGTGTGTTTGAAGGTAATGTTTGCGGAAGTAAATTGAATTTTGAATTGATGTAAAATTGCAGGAATACACTCGACGGAAAAGTGGTCTAGAGTAACCATGTTTTCCTTTACTGCCTTGCAAATAAATGCACGAGTTTCAGTATCAACAATAAGGAACTAAAATTGTTTATTACGTATAGGACAGTACTTCTTACTTGTATGATACACAAATATTTTGATGAACATTGGATAAAATGGAAAATTATTCCAGTAATTTCCAGAACCGTCCAAAACGTTGCAGGACATTTAAAAATATTCTAGAAAATTTCAGAATATTTACGGGAAACCATTCAGAGTAGGTCACTCTTGAACAATTTTATTGCGATATAGAAAAAAATGTGAGAGATGGATAATAAAAACAGAAAAAACAACTATAGTACAGTAATAAGTGAAAATAATGAACAGATAACAGAAGAATTATACTCCTATTAATTTTCTTGATTAAAATCTGAAAAACCTGATATTTTATAATTCTGTAATTTTATATTTTTTAAATAATATGATTTCATCTTGCTTAAATCGATAAACTATAAATGTTTATTAAAAAACATTTTATTTGGACAAATTTTTTTAATATAATAAGAAAAACAGTTTGTTTGTGTGGAGGAATAGTCCAGCAAGGACAATATTGACACAATAAATCCCTTATATTACTATGAATCTAAAAAAATCAAAAAGAAAATCCAATATGGCCTTACTGAAAAAGTTGAATTTTTTTAGTTTTGTCGAAAAATGTAAGCGATTACTGTAATTCTAATTTTTTTAAACTATTTTTTGATTTGGGAGATTGATTGTTGATTCATGTAGCCTTAAGTATACTTAAATTTCTTTTTCCATAAAAGAAAAAATGCGGTTTTCATATTTTTGCCTCAAAAATCAAGAAAAGTTAAGAAATTTACCTCGTTATTGAAAGATTCCGGAACATAATAGAAAGTTCTAAGATATTGCAGAAAAGCTTAGGACTGTCTAGATTATTTTAGACCTGTCCAGAACATTCGAGAAATTTCAGATCATTCAAAAACATTCCCGAATATTCTAGAATTTCACAATACGTTATAAAATATACTAAAGCATTTAAGAAACTTTTATAACAATGCAGAATATTACAGAATTTCACCAGAATCTAGAAAATTTAAGAGAAATCTAGAACATTCTTAAATTGCCTAGAAAACTTTAAAATATTGACAAATTGTACAATGATATAAAAAATCCGGAACATTCTAGAAAACATGTACCTGAAATTCCGAACGATTAAATAAACGATATATATTTTTTTCTGCGCTTCTCTTTTGCTCATAAATATTGTTTCAACTGAAATTTAAAATATATAGTACAAATCTGTTTCAATAATAAGTTATAACCAATATGAATGAACTAAAATTTGAGCACATTTTCTGATATACAAAGTCATTATTAAAAACTTTCGTTTATTGTAATAAGAAAACAATTAAAAAAATACAGTTTCAGGTACTAGAACTAGATTATCAACATTTTTGCAATTTTAATTTTAATCTAACGAGAGTTAGAATTTTTCAAGAATATCGTTTATTTACAATACGAAACCATTATTATTAGAAACATATATTTTAACACATATTATTGCTATTAATGCTATATATGCTAAGACACTTTCAGGGAAAATGCAGAAGACGGTCGTCTTTGAGTCGCTCCGTGTCTTTAGGGTGCACGAGACTTTTGTCGAATAGGATGCAATTTTTCAGATTAGCACCCGCTCCCGACGAAATCTTGCGGTTCTCCTTACCAGAAACATTTAATTATATGTAAATATATATAGGTACATAGGCAAAAGTACTTGAAAATATTAGATATATAACAAATCAAAGACTATAAATAACTTAAAACATTAATAATATATATAAATTTATCAAATACATAAATGGAAGAATAAATAAATAAAAAATTACAATTTGAAATCCCACAACAATTTGCATGCGATATTATATGCATGTTAAGAATAAACACCAGCAGTTCAATGATAACTACGCGAGTACTTTTAAATAAATTTTTCCAACAAAATTCTACTCTTTTCTATTAATAAAATCTCCCAATTCTCTCTACACAGTCAGCTGCAGTTTAACGATAGTATCTAGTGGCTAGGATACTGAGTCTTGCTTGAGCAACGTTGCCAAAAGGACGTGTACGCGGACGCGAGTCCAGTTTGCAATCAAACTGCGCAAAATAACCCGAAAAGTGCCTAAACTGTTGCAAAATGGCCATCCGCATTTTATGATCAGCCTAGAGGGTGAAAACAGTATTTCTTAAAGAATTTCGATCGAGTAGGGGAGATGGAAAGTGAAACGCAGATAGGCGTCCCTTGGGGCGTCCCTCGTGGCGCCAAACCGAGTGGCATATTTCTCAGCCTAAATTTAAATGTGGTTGATTTGCTTCTGTGAAGTTCTTTGGCCCTATGGCAAAAAAAGCTCTTTTATAAAATAAGAAAGTGATAAGTGGAAAACTGTGTAAGTGTCCAGAGCAAAAAAATATCGATGAAAACCGGCAAAAATGGCGGACAAGTAGAGCGCCCAAACCTAAAACAATGCCACCAGTGAAAAGAACTGAACAAGCAGTTTGAGCTCGCAAGAGCAAGCAGGAAGCTAGCCCGACAACGGATAGTTCAGCAGAAATTACCCCAGATGATAATCGATGGAGAAAATGATCTAGCTTGAAACTGAAGAAAATGGAAAGACCAATGCAGCGGAGCGGTCAACAAAAACCAATAAACCCAAATAAACTAGACAAAAAAAAAAAGCAAATAGGAAATAAATCCAAAATAAAACGACGATATAGTGGAAAATAATTGAAATTTTAAGCGAGTTTTTCGTTTAACATGACGCCATCTTCATCATCTCAAGCGACGGAAACGAGAAAAGAGCAGCGGCCTGATACGGTAGCAAGCGACACCAAAACGCTAGAAAAAAAAGACGACAGTGCCCCTGCCGACAAGCAGTCGAAATAATACAAGTCCAGCGGGCAAGGAGAAAATGTTTTCACCAATTAAAGAGCAGGAGACAGAAGAAACGGAAAGGGGCCTTGTCCTAGAAAATAAGCGGGAACAGGAAAAAATGGCGTATTATTCTTTGTTCCAAACTCCTTATAGATTCAACCACCTACTGAAAACAAATCCAGACGAAGGCAACGAATCACAAAATAAGGATTATCCAGAGGTCAGCACGAAAACCGTATGTGGAAAAAAACGACAAACGAACAGAAACAGACTCAACAAGCGAATCAGTAGACACCACGATGAAAACAATTCATCACAACGAAATCAAATCATCAAAACGAAATTCATCACAGAAGCAGAGAGTAGATAACAGGTACAGGTAACAGGTACACTTAATCTAGGTTAAGTTTAAAAATTCCGCCATAGATGTAAACCGCTATTTGATCAAAGAGTTGATTTCGTTATTTAAAGATAAAGTTCTTTCTGACGAACTCCAATGGAGGAAAAACAACAACATTAGTTTTAAAGGGAATAGATAGTGATTTTAAAGCAGAAGATGTAAAAAGCGAGTTAAAGGCATATAAATTAAGCAATATAAGCATGTTGAAAGTAAGAAAAATAAATACACAAAAATTTTTTAATGCGAGAAGGGGAGAAACAGCGTTCCTAGTTCAGACAGCGGAAGGTAGCAAACTAGCAAATTTATTCGCAATTAACAGATTAGCGCAGCAACTGGTTAAATCGGCAAAACTTAAAAAAAAACGCCGCGATTTAGTACAAACGTTGTCAGAGGCTAGGACACATTGCAAGATACTACGACCAGCCTTATCGCTGTGAAAAGTACCCCAGTGAGCACGGGCCAGGCGAATGTATATTTATTTAAAAAAATAATGATAAAAACGATGTTTTTTGTGAGAATTCCAAAAATAAAGGACATCCCGCTTCATGGCGAGGATGCCCTAAACTAAAAGAAATCAAAGCCAAAATCAAAAATAGAATAGAAACCATCAACACGAACAGGTTAGAAAAGCTAAATAAAACAGCCACATAGGTGCGTCTGGGTGCATCGTTTGCGGAAGTAACGGGGGGAAAGGTGGCAGTAGCAAAAAGCACTGAGGCCTCTGGAAACGAAACACGTACAAATACAGATTGGGCGTTTCAGGGAGCATTGGCATTGTTGCTCGAAGGATTTAAAAAAGATATGCTTTATCTAATTTAGAACCAACTTAAAGATATACAGGAAACGATCAAGGCTATGTCGATTAAGATAAACAAAATTTACTCTGTTTGAAATATATAAAATAATCCATAGGACGTACAATAACAACATTAAGACGCGGATTGTCAAAGGGAGATTTCCCTTACACATAATAGCAGTAGATGTACATTCTCTGGTTTCTAACATAAGAAGATTCAAACTCATGAGCTCGTTATGAAATTGGAACTCCGATTTTGTCCTGCTGAGTGAAACTAAAAAATAATATTAAATGCTCAAAATTGGACCAAAAATCGAATTATAAATAAGAGAACTTAGAATCTACCATAATCAAATTTAAACTGACGGAAGGACAGAATTTATTCATCATTAGCGCCTTATGCAGCCAGAACCTAACAGTGAAACTTTGTCAAAGAATTGGAAACAGTTTGCTCCGATTTAAATCTCCATGATGATAAAAATTGGTACATAGTGGCTGACGATCTTAACGCCAAACACGAGGATTGGTTAATTATGACAACTCGAGGGAAACTGATTGATTCTAGCGAACCCACTTTCCCTGAAGCATCCTCTTACCTGGATATTTGTCTGCTTGATCACAGCCTCTCAATTAATAATTTAGTTAACGGTAGAATACGGGTACTGCTCTACGGCACTAAACATCAAGCAATCGAATTACAAATTTAAAAAAAAACTTAGAGATATAATTTTTGAAGAGGCCACGCAAGACAATAAATATAATTTTAACAAGACAAATTAGGAGGAATTTAGTAACTTTATTAAGGATTATAATCCAAATCTGGAAGTAGACAAAAATTTATCAAATGAAATCATTGACGAACGACTTGAAAACCTCGACAAAATAATTCGAGAAGCAATTGCGGCGTCGGTATCTAAAATAAGTAATATAGATTCGTCAAAGAAATATATAACACCTAGAATTAGGAAACTCTAAAAAAAGAAAAGTCAGATCCTAAGCAACATTTTTGAACTTAAAAAAATGAACCGAGATAGAGAAGAAATTAGGATGCTAGAGTACATGCTCCACGCAATCAAATTAGAGCTAAACGACGAATTTAAAAAATCCAACAGAAACTATTGGCAACAAAAAATCAGGAAAATTTCGATACACAATTATACAAAAATGTTCCCAGACATAAATAGGATATTTAGTTTTAAATCTATCGATCCGGTAAAAACTATAAATGTTCCTGACGACAAACGCGAATAACTCGTAGAATCAAATATTACGCAAGTAAACTGTCACTTAGACGAACAGGGCAACACATTAGCTAATGATCCAACTGAGAGACTAAACTTACTAGGCGCTCCATTTTCAGGCGTAAATATATTGAATGCAAATCTCGGTGATCTAGCATTGGACAATATTATAAAAGGCATGATCTGACTGTTCCAAGAAGAATTAGATAGGAACTTAAAAAGCAAAATAACTATAACCGAATTTAATGATGAAAATCCGGCTCATAAACCAACATTTGATACAAATAATAACTTGTTTTGCAACCGAATGAAACTAACCAAGATACTAATAACGCTAAAAAACAAAAAATCGGCAGGCATTGGCAAAATTCCCAACACAGTATTAAAAACTTATGAGCAGTTATTATGTTTAAATAAGGAGTTTTATTTAACAATCTAATCAATAATCGTTACTTTTTCGACGAGTGGATAGTGGTAAAAGTTATACCATTGAAAAAACAGAACAAAGATGGAATGAAGTTTGGAAGTTACAGACCGATTAGCCTGTTACCCAACACCAATAAAATATTCGAGATAATATTCAATAAATCCATGAAACAATTTTGCAATGATAAAAGTATACTGTCAGATCATCAGCTCGGATTCCGGCATCCACACTCGACAATTCACGCTATCGGTAAATGTATATCCGATTTATGTTGGGTCTTAAACGAAAATAAATTCGTTGGAGCTTGTCTAATCGACCGCGAGGAAGCCTTTAATACAGTATGGATAGACGGGTTATTTTTTGAATTGATAAAAAAGGCTTTCCCTAAACACTTGGTACGCTATCTGTAGGTAATGCTACATAATAGAAGTTTTTTGTATGCGACCCGCTCGATAAAGAAAAATGCTCAAAATCATTTAAAATTTTGAAAGGATTACAACAGGGGGCAGTTAATTTTTGAATTCTGTTTAATATATTCTTTATCGATTTATTGACAATATTTCAGTTAAATAAGGGACCAATGAAAGTGTCAAAAACCTTAGAAAGACCGTTCCATATAGAAAATGGACCCCGCAATCTAGACAACCAAATGGTATACGTAGGTGGCATAGCATTTGCCGATGATGTAATTATCTATGTAATAGCAGAGTGCATGTTTATAGCGCAAAGAATTCTCCAGGGGAAATAGGATAGCATAATGGAATATTTTAAAACACGGAGGCTTAAATGTAACGTAGCTAAATGCGACACCATCCTATTTCGTCCAAATGTAGACTAAGTACACAATAAATATATAAATGTTTGGAAAGACTTTCACATAAAATATAACAATGTCCAAGTACGTCACACGAATTCCGTACCATACTTAAGCTGCTATTTAGAAAACCGATTGCGTTTTGTAGAACACGTCAATAAACAACTTGCCACAGGTAAAAATGCCTACTTTGGGGCAAAGTCACTTTTTAACTCAAGAGTGCTCAACCCAAAAGTACAAATATCATGCTACTTGCTACTTGTTCGCCCAATTCTGACTTATGCGTTTCAAATTTCGTATAATAAAGGCCAATTAGTAATAGAAAATTTGCGAAGTTTCAAGCGTAATTGCCAATATGCACCACCATGCACATAGGCATGCATTTAATACAAAAATAGTGTACGAACCAAATATGGACAGCGACCGTGATAGAAACAAAATGCTCTATTCAATAAAAACATCTTATAAAGATGATAACGACAAAGAACGGAACAAATATGAAAAAATATTGGAAGCTGAACCGAATTAAACAATGTATTAAGCTAAAGAAAAGTAGTATGCGAAACTTAATGTGCTTCTCGTTTTATTGCAATTATTTATTCGTTAATGTTTAGATTAATCTAGTACATGGATAAGACCAAAAATCATTATGTCACTAGGTTTTCTTTTATTTTCTCCTAGTTATTATAATTATCTGGTACAACAAAGAAACTCTAATGAGTGCTACGTGCAAATTTTTTACTGTCATCAAGTATCCATGCATATATTGTATGATTTAATAAAAGTTGTTTAAAACAAAACAAAAAAGTGACTAGGATACCTGCCTCTCACCCAGGATGCTCGGGTTCGGTTCCCAGTACCGGTTTTTTTTGCTTGTTTAAATACTGTTTTCATTGTGTGGTATTTGCTCTTTTTTTACTTCAAAAATCTGTAAACATCCGAATTTCGATTTTTGATAAACCCCCCCCCCCCCCCCCTAATTGTATTGTTTTTCGGAAAAAGAAATTCCTAATTTGTTTTCTGTAAATCTGTTAATTAAAGAACAAAATTTAAGTACAATGACTTTTAATTTTGACCCCCCCCCCCTATTTTCCTTTAACTGTGCCTGGAAAATTGCCCAAAAATGAAAAATCGCAATTCTACGGTAAAGGCATGCAAGAGACGATATTTTAGAGAAAAAAATTCAAAATAATTGTTTTTGTTCGATAAGTTATAAGTTTCCAAGTATTTTTTATCAAATCTAAAATTGTTTAACAACTTTTTTCTTCACTAATAGTAAACAGTTATTATTTTTCAGGGTAGATGATAAAATCAATGAATTGTAAGAGTACTGTTTCTTATTTGACATATTTGGTATTTATTTAAACAATTTAATAATTTAATTTTCAATTTTTAATTTTTAATTTTTAATTTTTAGTTTTAAATTTTTAATTTTTAATTTTTAATTTTTAATTTTTA
>JAAAKG020149567.1:0-10027 GCA_010014905.2 Druon quercuslanigerum
CCCATTCTCTTGCGACCTGTTTGGGAGCTCATAGTATATGGGTGTTAAATTTGGTGACGATTGGTCAAAATTGTGGATTTGCATAAGATGATGCTAATGCAAATCCACAGTTTTTAACCAATCGTCAGTCCAATCATACAGTCAATGCTATTTTGCATTTTTTATTAAACAAAAGCTATTATGACTTAGCGATTCGAGTTGCGGTAGGAACCATCTCGGGCGCCTAATCTACACATGTATAAACTTTCAAGTCGATATATGCAACGGTGTGGACGGCATCGAGTCTAAAGGCCACAAATTTGAATTTTATATAGTAGATACTGATGATAAATCTAGAAAAATTAAGATACACGTTAGGAAAATTAGGATGCATATAGGAAACTCAGTACAAAATTAGGTCATTTTTAATTAAAATTACGGAATTTTCTTAAATATACTGTATCTGAAAACTCCAAAACTAAGCTATTTAGCTAGGAGCAGTCGATTTATTGTTCTAGGACAATTTTAAAATTATGATGATAGGGGCATTTACATCCATTGCAGTTGCATTTGAGTGAAGTTATACATGGCCTGCAAAAAAACCTATAGTTGTTAACTTGTTAAGGCATATAACATATTGCACTTATTCCATTTTTCATCTTATTAGAGCAAGTAACATATCGTTGCAATCGCCTAAAAACCGTACATTTCCATCATGAAATTTATAAATGACTAATTGCAAAATAAAAAAATTTAAATGTTTCTTATTTGATTCCTTATTAGATACAAAGGACTCCCTGCTGGCAAGGGTCGGCGGTAACAGTCTGGAGGTTTTTCAGTTGCGTGATGATAAGTTGGGTGGAAGTAGAGCAACCAGGTAAATCGCGAGCAAATGGACACTGCCCTCGAATGTATACATATGAAACGCAAAAGGTTAACTTATTTTAGAAGGATTTTTCGCAGTTTTTATAACAAACTTTTTTATCCCAAAATCACGCCATGCTTGCCTCAATACGCAATGAACATGCAATATATTTAGATAAAATAAAAATGCGCGGTAAGTCTCGCTTATTTTAAGCCAAACAAAATACGATTATTTTAAATTATACAGTTCCGTTACATCCTACCTCGGTCCCTGTACGGGATGTACGGCCACGCCCGCGTTAGAGGGTGGACCATTAAACAAAGGCAAGAAGAGTTCGGAAGCACTCACTGGCTTGAATTGAGTATTTTGGCATAACATCATGGAAATGCGGACAACTTGTTGAAGAAAATATTCTGAAAGTAAAATTAAGTCATCATTGTACGATTGGTAATATTGATCAAATGTAGAGTTTATTTTCTCAGGCATTTTCCATTCTTTTGTGGATTGACAACTTTTCAGTGCCATTAAAAGAAAAGAAAATATCCAACATTTCAGGTTAGGGTATCAGATCGGATACTCTAACCTAAAATTTCGGATAGTTGATTGTATTTCGTAAAACTAAAAAGCCTCCATCCGATAAAAAAATAAAACAGAATGGCGCAAATGCATTTTACACTTGGAAAATATGACCATTCAGACCTTTATAACTTACCTCACGTTCGGAATATTTTTTCTCCAAAAGGCTTATAAAATTGCTGTCCCATGTCAAGAACTACGCGAACCTTTCTGACATTTCCACCTATCCTATCATGACCGTGACGTCATGCTACAAAACTGACTATTCCGTGAAAGATTTACTTGTTTTTTTAATACTATTATATAAATTGTTAGTTAACAAATGGTAATGTATGAAGAAAATGTTACATTTGCACGCCGTAAGTCAATAAAGAAACTTCAATAACACTGGCATGCATTCAGTGATACTTACGAACGGAACTTTTTCAAATACGCATGTGACGAAAAGTGCAGGTCTATTTCATTGCTTACCTAGTATGTGCTGTATGCGTATATTATAGGTGTTTTGTGACTAGAACGAGAGTGTACAAACCTAATTAAAATTTTTGACAAAAGGTTATGAGAAACGCAATGGCGTTTTGGATCGGCCTGAGTTTAAACTTTTGGTCGCATTTCCCGCGCATGAATGACCTTAACATAAGCGAGACTTCACTGTACTTTTTATAACGCTTTTATAACGCTTTTCAAGCATGATACATCAGAGGCAAGCAAAGCAATAATTTTGCTTTCTAGGTAGAAAAAGTGTTAATCGCATTGAAAGATTTTTCGACAGACTGGATCAGCCCATAACGATACATTAACATAATTTACCAGAAACTATAGAAAACTTCTGGAAATTTTGAAATTTTTTTGATACTTTTTAGCAAGTAACAAGTAGTGTAACAAGTAGTGTTTGAGTAAGGCCGTGGCTATGCATACAAAAAGTTCGGTATGAATATCCCAACAATATAAAAAAAAATTTATTGACTTCCTATTCAAACATCTAGCAATGCTCATTCTATATCAAAAATACTTTAACTGTTATCATATCTCGATATTGAATAATGGATCCATCTATAGGACGCGCATCATTTCCTTGCATGAGTTAAAGCTATTGTGAGTACTAAAGTCAGAAAAAAGGAAGAAAAACTGGAAATCAATACACGACTCTAACTATTGGTTTCTCGCGTTTCACGTGTTCGCAGCATTTTTTTCCATTGTAAACGTCAAAGCCTATTATTCTTCCCCAAAGCAATTGGGGGAGTCGCAAACGCGTCGACACGACCGAGGTCACTGATCATCGTTTCCGGGAAACAGCTATGACTTACGATGCATAATATTGGCGGCGCTCGTGCCAACTGCACGAAATCGCAAACCCTCAAACTCGTTTGTCCGTAAATTGCTTTCAAATCCATGCCATTCACGGATTCCTCTCTGCCTTTTTATCTTCCTTTACTTTCTTCGTTTTCGCAGATTCCTCAGCCACTTTTCCTTTCGAATTTCACTCGATTTCTTATAATCACTCCCGATTGTACCAATGAAAGTCGGAAGTTATAACTTACTGAAATTTGAATAAGGATAGATATAGGTCAAATGAAATTAAGGTTTTCAGGGATTCAACTGATGCCTAAATGTCGAAGTATCGCTTTCTGATCCAAAAGAGGCGCAACATGGTTTGTGATCCCGCGGATCACAAATTTGCGTAGCAATTTATTTCTCAAATGAGAGAATACTCTTCGGCAATTATTTTGGTTCTCATGTTTCATCTCGGAAATCGCTACGTAAAGTAGGTTTTAAAACTTGGACATACGCTTTTCACACTTCAAAATATATCTACAATGCATTTAATTGCTCTTAAAAGAATAATTAATTTCTGAAATATTTTACAAATATATCTGCAATGCAATTCATTGTTCTCACAAGAATAAATAATTTCCAAAATATTCTATCGTGATCACATGGATCAAAGCGTGTTCATCTTTAGAATCAAAAAATGATACTTCAGGATTTAGCGTATGGTAAAGATTAAAGAGGAATAAAGTTAGGAAATGTTTGTTCGGATTAAGGATGGTCAAGGAAATTAGGTAGGATTGAACTGAAAGGTAGAAAAGTATTGGTTTCCATTTGGGTCTGAGTGAAGACAGTATCTTTTGCGCGAATTATGATAAGGTACGAAAGTAGAATTTCCAAATAAATCAACCAAATGTGAGGTTCTAAATTAGGCTTCAGATATGGGTGTAGGGTGATTAGGTATCGTTAATAAAGTATTAAGGAGTTGAAAAGTATTAATGATATTAAATTGGGTTAATTTTTTAAACTGGGATCACTTGGGAATCGAGTTTCATGATACGTCATAGATAAGGAAGATACTGCAGGGTATATTATATAGTGAATGTTTGATAAAAATAAAGCTACGAACTGTTTTTGGATTAAGGTGGACAAACCAAAGTGAATTTTTAAATTGGGATTCAGGAGTAGATAAATAGGTAAATTAGGTATCGTTATTAAAGTTTTTGGGGCTGATTAAGTATGAATAATAATAAATTGGGTTTACATTGTAAACTAGAACCACTCAGAAGACGAGTTCAATAAAAGGACATACATGAGGGATACTTCAGGATTTAGTTATGATGAAAATTAAACAAGAATAAAGCTAAGAAATGATTTCGAATGAAGGAAGGTCAAAGAAATTTAGTAGAGTTGAACTGAAAAGTAGAAAAGTATAGTTTTTAATTTAGGTCAGAGGTTAAGGCATGCATGTTTTCCAAATAGGGCAAATAAAAGTGAGGTTTTTAATTGTGGTTCAGATGTAGGTACAGATAAATTAGGTATCGATAATGAAGTACTTAGGGGTTAATAAGTATGAATGATATTAAATTAAGTTCACTTTGTAAACTGGGACCACTTAGAAAACAAGTTCAATGAAGTTACATAGTTGAGGAAGATACTTCAGGATGAAGCATGTGGGTTTTCCAAATAGGTCAAACAAAGGTGAGGTATTTAATTAGGGTTCAGGTGTAGCTACATGGTAAGTAGGTAAAGTTGATGAAGTATTCAGGGGTTGAGGAATATGAATGATATTATATTGGGTTCACTTTACAAACTGGGACCACTTGGGAAACGAGTTCGATGAAAGGACATAGATGACGAAAACACGACCGGCACGTCCTGAAGAAGAATCGTAGCTAAAGTCCTAGGTACCAGCAACTATGTTTATAAGGTATGCGAGGTGGTTGTGGATGGTAGGTTTTCGGGGTAAAGGGAAGGGTTGAGGGGGTCAAACTCGCCTGACGGCAGGCCTGCGCTTAGGCGCCTTCCACGACCTCGATACAGTACTGAGTACAGCTACCACGAGGACTCAGCACAGGATGGACACGCTCTTTTCCATCCTCGTTTATAGGCTTATAGCGACGCCACATTCTGTCACGAAATGGTATTTAAGTTAGTCAGGAAAGACAATGAAGGCGAGATGGCGGCCTCCAAAGGATAAAGAATCGTTCATCCCTGCTCTAATTAAATTCAACGCTGTGGAAGTCACGCTCTCAAAATATATTTTTCTATCATTTAACATATGGAGCATTATTTCTCAACTGCCACAACTTTAAAAGTCACGTTCTTTGACTGTCTTTAAATTCTGGGAATATGTTCGCCTATCCAATTGTACTTAATCCACATATTTACAGAACAAGATTACCATGCCTCCCTACGTGGCGGGGGGTTGAATTTTCCACCCTAATGCTTGTATGGGTTGCTTCAAAAGCCTTTAACTTAGTTTATAACTGCGCGATTTAAATTTGTAATAAGGATTTTGGAAACTGCTTTTTACATATTTTCATCCTATATCATTATTTATAACAAACAAACAAAATTTATTAATTTTAAAAATAAATTCATTGTCTATTTAAAATATTTCGCAATGTTTAGGGTTCTTCGATTTTTTTTGTTTTTAGTCGTAAAAGAAAACTTGACTTTTTAAGTCTTAAGAACTACAAACACGAAAATGGAGAAATTAATTTCTAATAAGATGCGGGGCCGCATGTAAAGGGAGTCCTAGCGCTCACACTTGGGCGTCACGCTCCAGCATACCGAAAAACAGTTTTCAAGTATACTAGTATTGCGTATGCTTAGAATTCTATTAGGTAATTACAAAAACATATTAAAAAATGTTTACTTGTGAGTTTAAAGCAGTTTATTCTTTTTAAAATTTGTTAGAAAAATGTGGTTACTTCAAAAATAACAGTAGTTTTCTTAAAATCACAGATTTTTTTAATACTGCAATTTTTATTTAGACAAAAATTGTTATTTTCTTATAAAGTTTTTAAAATAAATACAGAATTTAACCACTGTCTTACGTTAAAGCTTTCTCAGTGGGTACGAATGTCCCAAGACGTTTTTAGAACGTCCTAAAAACGTCCTAAGTCAGGCCAAATAACGTTATAAAAACATACAATGTTCCAAAGACGTTTTTAGGAGATTTTTGGAACGTTGGATGTTGTGCGGACGTTTTTTGGCCTGACTTAGAATATTTTTTTGGACTTTTTAGAAACTTCTTTTAAACATTACGTCCTAAAAACATCTTTAGGACGTTTTAAAAACGTCTGTAAATTTCGTGCCCGCTGGGTTGTTTATTTAAATAAATAGATTACTAAGGTATTAGTAATTAACGCCTGTTGTAGCCTAGATACTATCAAGTCATAGCTTCCAGAATCTTCGACCTGGAGGTTACCGTGGGATTTTAAACTTTTTAATTAAAACAAATAGGGGGCTTTATTTTTGTGAGTTCTCTTGCCTCTCACAATTCGAGGTGCTTAATTTTCGTGAATTCCCTTGCCTCTCACAATTCTAGGTGCTTCATTTTTCAGGTTGTATTGTGAGAAGCAAGGGGAATCATAAAAATCAAGCACCCCATTTTTTTAAATAAAAGAAGTCCAAAATCGCACTGTAACCTCTACGTGGTAGACTCTGGAAACTATGACTCGATATAGTTGATTAATAATACCTTAGTAATATATTTATTCAAATAAACAAAGCTTATAAGCAAAACAATGGTTAAATTATGTACACTGCAGTCCGGCTATAGAAGCCGCTTCGAGGGTACCCTTTATCCCCTTCGTACTAGAGCGAAACTCGCCGCACCATAAACAATCAGGGCTGTATGAATGATTTCTGTTTAAAATAATTTCTGTTTTGTCTCAAAAATATTTTGTTTTTGTATTTTTGCTTTTTTGGTTTTACAACGTCATAATAAGCGTGTAAATGTTTTTTCTCGAAAATCAAACTTGATAATAGTACTAATTTTTAAGCATGCATGTAAATATATCAGGGTATTAATCTTAATCAGTAAAAATTCCTGGTCATTTCCTAGTTTTTTCTCGGTTCGCTAACATTTTTCACGGTTAATAAAATGAAAAAATTCGAACTGTAAGGCTAAGCATTTTTCCATTCGAAGCAATAACGTATAAAATGGACGATAGTAACACTTTTCAATTTAAAAAGTTTCTTAAAAAAGATTTGCGAGCTCCCACTGACTTGCACATGCTCTCAGAGATAGCATATTTCTTTAAAATAAACTGCTTTAAAGCACCTGACTTCACTTCGTCTAAAAGCTTTTTTTTCTTGGAAAGATAAACGCTTCCTCTTGTTTTCTTTAGACATTTTCGTAACGCGCACAAGGTAAATCACTGAGTGACTGAAAGCGAACTGAAGCGAATGGCCTGCACCATTTTTGAAACTGATTGAAGCAGACGATACTATTAACCGCAGAGGGTACGGCCCGCTTTTTCTTACAGTCCTGCGCTGTTGTGGAGTTAATCCGCTGACCTAGCGGCGTCACTGTCTTGTCCCCTTGTACCACCTTGTCCTCTATAACGGGAACTTTTCTTACGAGAGTGTGGTGTATTAAATAACTTTTTTGTTTCTTAACAAAAAATTGATATTTTAGAGTAAATCAAAAACAGGAGAAAAAACATTTGTGTTACGAATAACAATAATTATTAAGCTATATCATTAGATTTTTCTCTAAGATATAAAGTTTTTTTATTAATAAAAAAATTATTTATTAAAATAATTCATTAAAATAGTTTCTTCTATTAAACAAAATTTCTATTTATAAAATTTCTACTATTCGTATTTGGCTTTAATTTTGTATTCCACGAGTTTTATTACCTTTAACATAAATAAATACAATGTTAATATTTATATAATTCGCGGAATTTTTTCACACGCAGTGTTTTTGGGGGGATTTCATTTTTCTTCTGTGAGCAGGGGTCTGGTAAAATTTCTGCCGAAACATAATATTAGTTTTAACAGACATAGGGATGACGTCGAGAAAAAGAATATATCAGCGGTATCCACTTTTTAATAGTGGTAATTCTCTGCTGAAGATTTTATCTATCAACATTATGAGCAATAGATAATAAAGATGATAAACGGCTGCTTAAAATAAATCCAAGATGATAATCAAATTGTAACCTATAGTCGTCTTTTGGTTAAAGAATTGTAACAACTTTTAACTTATTCAAATTTCAATTTACATTGCCTAATTTTACAAAACAATTACTTTTTAGAAATTTTCTCTAAAAATTTGGCTCAAAATCAGTATAATATAGTCACTGATGGATTCGTGTCTGCATATTTTTGAAATAGGTAATTTTTTAATACAAATTTAAATTAACTCATGTTTTTGATCATTTGGTTTTACCTGCAGAAGCATCTGTCTGTTGTAAAACAAAAATGACTAAAAAAAGAAAAATCTTCATTATAAATTAATGTATTTCAATTTTATTACAACTACTTCTAGAATATGACATGATTGTAAACAAAATTTGAGTTCATTTGATAAATGCTTATTAGCTGTACTTTAGTCTGCACTTCCAAAATCATGTTTTCAACTCTTCTTATCGCAGGGGATTCAATTGCGTCATTTATTTCGTCACAATTATTATGTAAAATCGTAAATTAAATGATTCTCAAAGTTTTATAATCATTGGTATTAAATTATAGCTTGCAGACAACTCTTCGTTTATTTATTCTTGTTTGTTTTCAATTCGATTACAGTAAATTTTTGCAATTTTCTATTGATATTTTCTAAAGCAGTCAAGATGATTAGGCTGACGTAGAATATTCGTAATGTCACAAGAAAATTGTGCAATGTTTGACCTTAAAATAAAAAAGTCGCACAAGTCCAAAAAATTTATAGTCATAAAAAGGTTTTTAAAAACTGCTAATGCGATAATTATGCCTAATTCATTGTGAATGTTTTTTAAAATATACCACATTATAATTATGTATGAAAGAATCCTACACTGTTAAAAAATTTCTGTTGGAAACTTCCACTACATGTATTGCAAGTTTATTTCCAAAACGCAAGATAACGCTAAAATACGTAATGTTTTATTTTCCAAATTCTGGCATTGGTGTGGTAACTAACATGTATTGAAATTTTTCAATACAAGTCCAGTAACCATTGACACTTCTCTATCACACTTCCTATTGGATTTCTGGACACCTTTTAAAGCAAAAAAATTAAAACAAAATGTAACTTCTTCCTCAGACCAATGCTTTTGTTAATATCTAGTAAATAACGCGCATATTCATGAAATTCAAGTAATTCATGGAATTTAAAGAATTCGTGGAATTCGCAGAATTTACGGAATTCACAGAATTTACGGAATTCACGGAATTCATGAAGTTCAAGGAATACATGGAATCCAAGGAATTCATGGAATCCAAAGAATTCATGGAATTCAAAGAATTCACTGAATTCAAGAAATTTGTAAAATTTACCGAACTTAGGAGTTAAAGAATTCACGGAATCCAAAGAATTTAGGGAATTCACGCAATTCAAAGAATTACGGAATCCGAAGGATATACAAACAAATATAGAATGCAAAGAATTAATTAAATTTAAGAAAAACACGGCATTCATGGAATTCAGGGAATTTACGGAGTTCAAAAAATTTACGGAATTCATGGAATTTACGGAATTCATGAAACTTGCAGAATATTCGAGATTTGCGGAATTCACCAGATTCATAGAACTCACGGAATTTAAGGAATTCACGAAATTCAAGCAATTCACGAAATTCAAGCAATTCACGGAATTCACGAAATGCATGGAATGGGTAGACATATACGAATTCCGTGAATTCCTTGAATTCTATAAATTCAATTAAGATCTTCAATTCCGTAAATTGTTTTTATTCCGTAAATTCATTCAATTTCGTAAATTCTTTTGATTGCAAAAATTCCTTAAATTCATTGAACTTCGTAAATTTAATAAATTTGAAGAATTCCTTAAATTCCATTAACACTGTGAATTCCGCGATTACAGTAGATTCCGTGAATTCCTTAACTTCTATGAATTCCTTGAATTTCATGAATTCCTTGAATTCCATGAATTCCTTGTATTCCACAAATTCCTTGAACTCCATTAATTCTATGAACTCCTTGAGTTCCACGAAATGCATATATTCCTTGAATTCCATACATTTCTTGAATTCCATGAATACTTTGAATTCCACGAATTCCATGAATGAAGAAGAGACGCTAATTGACACATGGGAAAGAAATCGGTTAAGATGGTTCGGGCATGTTGAGAGAATGAAGGATGAACGACTAACGAAACAA
>JAAAKG020149568.1:0-10027 GCA_010014905.2 Druon quercuslanigerum
GAGTTAAGTTTTGAAAAACGTATTAAAATTTTGACTCTCGGAGCTCGCATCTCTCGTTCTGTGACGTTATCCCCTCCATTTCCTACTAGGCTTCACTAGTCCACGCGCTCGTTCGGTTCTGCTTTCCGGAGGTTCAATTAAAGTATTATCTCTGCGACGCTCAATTGTTTCTTAAGAGAAAACAATTCAAGGAAACCTGTATTGCTTGACGTACATACTCCATATTGGATCCGTTTTTTTATTTATCCATATTAGATAACGTTTCAGCTGTAACGGTGCATCGTTACAGTCTGGGATGGGTTCAATACGACGATCCAGAAAAAGTCCCGTCCAATCTGAGAACGCTCAGCGACCCAATGGCGACCGCCTTCTACATTTTCTCTGCAAGTGTCTTAGCATTTCGTTGACACATATGGATGCTTTTCAGGTTATTACTCAATGAAAGCTAGGCACATTTAAGAGCACCAATTATCAGACTGACTAGTTGAACAGAATATTCTGGTTATCAACGTCACAACTATCTTATGAGGTTTTTATACCTCTCTTTCTTTTAAGTATCCTGTATCCTTCGCTGTAAATGTTCTTGTTAGGTTGTGCCGAAAACTCAATAACGAACATTTTTCGTTCCTTGAAGTCCAGGAGAACTATGTTAGGCTTCGAGAGCAGAACAGGAACGATAATCGAGAATATGAAGCTCCAGTGTATTCGGCACTTCTCGTTTTCAAAAATTGACTTTATTTTTATCCGAGCCTTTGGCGGAGCGGTATCAGGGCTCATATCATAAGAGTGATAGATATGGTCATAAAACACTCTTAGTGCCACATTGTGCCCTTAAATGAAGTTATTCCTGCATTGGATGGACAATTAGATAGAATGTGTCTTAGATGCACTAAGTGTGCGTGAAACGCTCTACAGCTACTATCGGCAATGTATTAGCGAAAACTGTGGAGCAATGAGAAAAATAGTAAAAAATCATGAGTTTGAGGGAAACTGTTGTAAACAAATTGCAGTTGAGAAATTGAAGAAATAATACAAATTGTTGCTTCAAAGTACAAAAATGTACAGCTATATTATCTTCAGGTCTAATAAAGATATTAAAGCGATTCAAACTGCAAACTGTAACGAATAGGCTCTGTAATTATTTTCAATAACTCGGAAGGATGTTTTTTGTGAAAATCGCGATATTTTTAAACTTTTTTTGTGTTGAAAAACAAGTCCCAGAAAGTAGCCCGAACCTTTTTTTTTACTGCCAACCGCTCACGACTTTCTTCGACCCTTGGTTCTAAACCCCCAGGGGGCTGCACCTGGCATGTTCTCGGCACCAAAAAAAAAAAAGGTTTGGGCAGCTTTCTGGTACTTTTTTTCAACAAAAAAAAAAATGTCTAAAAATATCGCGATTTTCACAAAAAATAAGACGATCACACCCTTCTGAGTTATTGAAAATAATTACAGAGCCTATCCGTTACAGTTTTCAGTTTGAATCGCTTTAATATCTTGATTACACCTGAAGATAATATAGCTGCACATTTTTGTACTTTCAAGAAACAATTTGTATTATTTCTCAAATTTCTCAACTGCAATATGTTCAAAGCAGTCTTCCTCATACTCATGAATTTTTTCAAATTTTTTCCATTGCCCTTTGTACAAGAAATAGTTTTCTAAACTAGACTGTTCTTAAATTTTCCCCAAAATCCTTACTTTTTTCACATTTTTCAGTCTGCAAAGCACAAAGTTTTCTTTACATTATCGTCTTCAAGCTCATTTACATAGAGCACTTTTAGCTTTCACATGACTAATTTTTTATTGCGCTGGCACTTTTTTTGTCTGTGTTGTTAAACTTCAAAGGCAGATGCCTATCATTTTCTCGCCGACAGTAGTCATATTTTTCCTAGACTAGGGAAAAACTGGGAAACTGTGAAGAGATTTTGAGGTTTGATTTAAGGTCGGCGACTTAAAATCGTAACAATACTACAGTTGATGATTGACTTTTATGTCTAGAAATACAACTTGCATAAACCTGAAAAATGTTGTCAATTTTTCATCGTTTTCCCTAGGCTAGGTGACAATTCGTGACACTTTAAAGTGATTTTGGACACGCATATATATCTATCGACTCTAAATACATGAAAATACTGTATTTTATCATGGACTTGCCACTCCAAAAAAAGACGTTCAGAGAACCCAGAATACCTTAGAGTTTAAAAAATTTTCCCGTGGCTAGGGTACAATTTGTGGTACTGCAAAGTAATTTTGAGTACTAATATTAATTCACCAACGTAAAATATATAAAGATACTGTATTTTTTTATTGACCTGCCACTTAAAAGAAAAAACGTTCAGAGAACCCAGAAAACCCTAGATTTTATACATTTCCCCTAGACTAGGGGAAAATTCTGACGCGTAGGGGAAATTCTGAGGACGGATTCAGATTCAGCGACCCAAAATACACAAGGGTACACTGATCATGTGCAAAGTACAGACAACTTTTCTTTTGTGGGCCTGTGTAAATTATGGAATAGGTAAGCAAGAGATAATGAATTTCCGTAAAACAAATTCTGTGGGTTATTGCTGCACAGAAATGTTGAAAGCATAAGTTCAAAATTTCCAACGCGTGTTGACAAAATTGACTTGGCAACCACCAGTTCGCATGTGCGTCGGTTTGCTCGCGAGTTTCCATTCGCGGTAAACCTTAAAGAATTTTTGCTGATCACGTTTTCCATTGAAATATTTACATCTGGTTACAGGTCTGGCCGAGGTCTGGATTTATCTAGACTGTCTAGTCTGAAAGATCTGATCTGGCTCAGGACTGAAGCCAGCCTGATTCAGGCTTCACCTTACCTAGGCCGTCGAGTCTATAAGGTCTGGCATGGTTCAGGTTTGTTTCTGGTCAGCTAGCCAAGAAAAAAAATCTTATATTCCATCAGCACAAATTTTTTTACAAATTTCAAAAAAGTTACAGGATGACTAAAATGATAGAAAATAAGTCTGGTTCAAGTCTGTCGCTGATCAGCTGGCTAAGAAACAAAAAAAAAGTTCATCACGTTTTTTATAGTAACCAAAAAATGTTCATTATGTAAACTACTTATATAAACTAATGCACTTTTTGACCATTTTATGATGAAAAGGCTTGATTTTTTTGGCGGAATCAACTTAAAATGTTTTGTCTAAGACACCTTGCTATCATATTTTTTATAGTAGCCGAGAAATGTTAATTATTTAAACAATTTTTATAACAAATGCACATGTGGACCATTTTTTCATTAATAGGCTTGCTTTTTTTGCGGAATTATTAGAAACATCTTGCAAAAGAATCTATGCTATCATATTTTTAATAGTGGCAGAAAATGATAATTATTTAAACGGTTTTTATAAACAAATACACATTTTGACCACTTTTTCACGAATAGGTTTAATTTTTTTTTGGAATCAATGCGAAATATCTTGAAAAATAATCCTTGCTGTCATATTTTTTTATAGTGAACTGATATAAAACCACTAATAAATTATTTGTAGTTAGTTTTTACATTGATTTATGACCTTTATAAATTAATTTCAAAGTCTTAGAAGAAATGGTATCATGGAAAAGTTTAGCAACAATTGGATTCAATCTTTCTCATTCGTCTAAAAATTCTTTTTTTCAGAAGGGAGATTAGCCAGCTGCTGAACATCCTTTCACTAGTGTCTAAGCAACCATTAACTAGTGGCTGGCAAGCCAATAACTCGCGACTGACCAGCACATAACTAGCTGCTGACTATCCCATGTATACCGGCTGACCAGCCCGTGTCTAGAGGCTGACCAGCTAGCCAGAAAAACCGCCAGAACAGACCGTCCGGTCAGCGACAGGACTGGAAACCTGGCGGTCGGGTCTGGGCCAGGCCAGAGCCAGAACATTTTTTTGAAACGGATCACGCTCAGCATCTCCTATTTGTGAAAATTTTCAATTTTTGGACTGGTGCCGATTGGGACTAGATTTCAATGTAAAATTTGCGGGATGCTAAAATACGCAAATGCAATTTCAGGAATTTTACCAAGTACACGAAATAAAATTATTGTGTATACGTGAAGGGGAGGGGGTAGATTATAGCCAATAATGATAGATTAAACGTTATTTTAAATGACAAAAGGAATCCTGGAACATAGACTACAATCAGCATTTTCAGAAAATTCTGATTTTAAAGTAAACGGGATTGGAAGATTCCGTCATTTCGCATAAAAGGTTATACATATCATTTTAAAGATGTTCAAGCAGTCATTTGTAGAGAAAAGAAACCTACCTATTTTTAGAAAGACTAAAAGAATATAATTTATAAAATCAAAATACGGTTTTGCATATTTTCCAGAAGAAATGTAACTTATAGATTTTATTAGATTAAAAAGAAAAGAATAAAAACTTTATAAATGCATGTAGAAAAATATATTATGAATATATTATAATATTATAATATTTTATGAAAACGGGGCGAGAACTCAAATAAATTTTACTGCACAGACCAGATTAATTGTCCAAATGATAATTTTGAATTAGCGGAGAATTTTGCATTGTAGATTCATTCTTTGTAACATTAGAATCATAATTATTATAAAAGGAAAATAAATGAATTTAAGGTCTATTAAAAGATTTCGTAATGGTTCTACTATACACAGTGTACACAGATTGTAAATTTTAATAATTCTGAATGTTTTCGTGGCAATGATGAGAATGACACTCATAAAAATGTTTGTTGGACCCTATATCAAAGATAAAATTTGTTTTATTCAAATAAAATTTTTTTAAATTAAAGAATAACGCTATGTATTATACTTGGTTATATACATTCTTATACGCCTATAACGTCGTTTATGTATTATACGCAGAAAACCTCGTACTCTGGTACGAGGTCGGCGCAAAAGCGTTTTCGGCAGTAGCTCTCTGTTACACTCGTGAACACAAATGATTTTATTCGCTGAAGCCACTCTTATTTAAGCTAGGTTATTTTACGTGCTTTTACATCACAATCGCTAGTGCAACCAGGCTCAGTTAATACTTTCCGCCAGTCATCGTTTACCTATATATACCTATATGGGAAAAATGAAGATCCTGATTAGTGCTCTGCTCATCACAATAACTTTTTTTTTTAATTGTTGTGGTAAGTGTCCCTAATATAATATAATATATATAAACAGTTTAAATATAAAATGTTACGGATACCTTAAATTAGCATATCGTGTTGAAGACAGAAAATATGAATATTTTACACTGTGCAAAGATCTTGTTCCAACTGTGCAAAATAGGTGAATTCCGACCAGTGTGAATTATGCAGCAATAACAGGAGGCTCAAGAAACGAGTCCTAGGTTTTTTAAAAGAACTGTCCGAGAAAATTAGCAAGATATTTTAAAACCAGTTTGTCGCCAAATTTCCAATCCCATATAGTGGCATACATACAAATTTGTGTCTAATTAAAAAAAGTATGTTTAAAGTGCGCATAGCATGCTGAAACCAGAAATTAAGTCGAATTTGTACTAAAAATTTCGTAAATCGAACCAATGAACAAAAATAAATTCAACCACATCGATAAAAATTTGTTTTATGAAACTTAAAAATATAATTTATCTTAAAATAAAATTCACTTTGGGTTTTATTTAAACTGACATATTTGATATAATTTTTCATGCTAAACACAAATACGACCGAAAAAGTGTCGCTCTCACCCTTTTCGAAATATCGAGTTTCTCACTTCCGAAAATGTCGATTTTCGTCCATGTTTTTGAAAATACACTGATGCGTATCGGAGTCCCTTCGAATTTGACATGTTTTCGACTAGGGTCACTTACGACTGATAGACTTTTTCAACCTCTTTTCAAAGGGTTGGCTGGAGCGTTATGGCTGGTGGCGGGTGGCTTGTAAAAAGTTTAAATAGGGGTCGTTGTGCTTTCGAATACGAAACAGACCAAATTGGGGAGCATTTATGACTCGTGCAACGATCGGGTCCTTCTCAATGATTTTTAATGTTGGACGTAGGATTGGGGTTGGAAGGGTGTGGTAAAGGGATTGAAGTGCCTTTTAATTCGAAACGATCCCGACTGGTTATATGAAAGTTATATAAAAGTTGGAAAAGAGGACGGGTGGCGCCTTCGAATTCGAAACGATTCCGACTGGGGGGAATTGAAACCTTGCTAACAGCTTGGACCCCTTCTAACGGTTTTTGTACCTATGTGTAAATTGCCTTTAATCGATACCTTTACGAATTTGAAGGCAGCCCGAATTTTTTTGCATCTCCCTCCCCCCATCCCTAATTCACTCTCAAAAAACTGTTAAAAGAGTGTAAGGGGTGCCTAAGAGATGTAAATTATCCCTATTCTGGATCTTTTCGTATTTAAATGCACACCGATCCCTTTTCCAACTTTTCCATCAGACAGATTCGTGTTCAGCATACAAAAATACATAAAATATATGAGTTAAAATTTTTGATGAGTTTAAACGAATGCAACCAGTACGACCAAGACAACAAGCACAACAAAATCAAATAAACGCAATCAAAAAGCGAATCGAAAAGAACGTCACCCACACATCTCATCTAAATTAACGTAAGCAAAACAACCTATCCAATCCGAATGAACGTAAGCATCATAACCAAACCACCCAAATCGAAGAAACGAAGTCAACCAATCCAACTCGCGCGAACCTAACTGAATACCAGATCCAATTTAAAGGACCGTGAGCTATACAACGAACCCAAACGAGCCATCTTTTACGAACCAAGCCAAATAAACCGACCTTTTGTCTTTTTTATATTTGTTTTGTGATGCACGTGTGATATTAAATAAATGAAATTGCTTTCTATAAAATGAATACTTTTATTCTCAATAACAAACTTCGTTCCAAACAGTTATCATGATGTTGATTGACATATCTGCATCTATTTAACCGATTTGTTTAAAATCGATTATGTTTAAGTTTGGTATGCTTTTAATTGGTTCTCTAATTAAGAAGTGCCCTGGAGTTAATTCTTGAAGGTCAGTAAAGGGTCAGGAAAAGCAAACGTGGCACCCATCTTGCCGATAGCTTTCTCATGCCTAAACATTCATGTAAAATGTGCCACACGCTTCGGACTGAAATGTTTACAGCGTCACTGATCTCGCGTACTTTTAATCGGTAATCGTCAGAAAGCTCAGCATCACTTGTGCTCATTCGACCGCAACGAAATTCAATGAATTCATGCCATGTCAAATAACAGATAACAGTTCTCTAACTAAGTTATTGGTGCCTCCCAACGCATACGTAACACCTTCCTGTTCAAGAGGTCTATTAGTGCACACAGATCAAGTGTGATGTGCATCTTTGGCAGAAATGGCATTTCTGGCAAAGCATGAACAAAATAACGCACTCGGATCTGTATTTTTTGTGAAATCTAATCAGTTCCTCGTTGTAACAAACATTCAAGGGTGTATCAGCAATAGAAAGTCTGCTTTTTTCATGGCGAAGCTATTTCAATAGCCGAAAATTTGTATAATGAGCGCTTTTGGACATACATTTTCTGCTTACTAAATCTTGTGGCTATCTCAGGGTAACTAATTAACAAAACTTGATGATGTTCTCTCCTCAAATTTTGCCGACAATTCTCTGCAAAATAATAACACGCATAATATATCTTTTCATATTCGTGCTTGCAGTACTTCTACTTATGTTGTAATCAGGTTGAGGACCAACGTCAATTGCCGCTGCTTGTTTATGTGAAACGGCTTCCCCTAACTGAAGTTTTTTGTGTTTTTGTATAACCTCAAATTCAACCCTTTTTTTGAATCTCTATCAATCCCTCCTCTGAGATGTATAGATTAGTATTCTCGTTCGTAACCTTTGCGATAATATCTCTTTGTGCAACTTTCCACATTAGAGCTGTTATGTTTGTCATCACCATTTTCGGATTCCCTTGCTCCTGATTTCTCAAGTTGGAAACACGCATCGTCCAAGTATATTTTGTTCATTTTAACACAAATTTCCGGCTCTCCCTAAACGCATGAAGACTATAAAATGTGTGACTCTGTTTGTTGCTATATGTTGTGCTTTACACTCAGCTCACGATGGAATCTTCCTTCATCTGCATGAAAGATTCGATTTTGTGGGCATGTTCCATATGCTTTCTGACTCTATTTATATTCCATTCACTGAAATGCATATCCAGCCTGACCATCGTCCACAGAGCTGAACAACATTCAAAAGTTCTCTAACTAAATTATAATGGTGCCTTCAAAGGTATAGGTAACACCTTCCTGTTCAGGGGTTCTATTAGTGCACACAGATCAAGTGAGATTTGGATCTTTGGCAGAAATGGCATTTAAGTAGGTTCTACATTTCGGAACTCTAGTAAAGCATGAACAAAATTGCGCACTCGGATCTGTATTTTTTGTGGAATCTAATCAGTTTCTCTTTGTAACAAAAATTCAAGGAGATATCAGCAACAGAAAGCTGCTTTTTGTTTTCCATTTTCATGCCGAAGCCATTTCAGCAGCCGAGAGTATTGTGCTTACGGATATACTGAGCGCTTTTGGACATACATTTTCTGTAACATACTCTTGTCGCTAGCTCAGGGTACATAACTAACAAGACTCGATGATGTGTTACATTCCATTTACTGAAATGCATATCCAGCCTGATCATCATCCAGAAAGCTGAACAACATCCAAGAGTTCTCTAACTAAGTTATTGGTGCCTTCAAACGCATAAGTAACACTTTTCTTTCAAGAGGTCTATTAGTGCACACAGATCAAGTGTGATGTGCACCTTTGTCAGAAATGGCATTTCTACATCTCGGAACTCTGGTAAAGCTTGAATAATATTACACACTTGGATCTGTATTTTTTGTGGAATCTAATCAGTTCCCCCGTTTTGTCAAACATTCAAGAGGGTATCAGCAACAGGAAGCTCCTTTTCGTTTTGAATTTTTATGGCGAAGCCATTTCAACAGCCGAAAGTATTGTGCTTACGGATATAATGATCGCTTTTGGACATACATTTTCTGTAACTTATTCTTGTGGCTAGCTCAGGCTACATAACTAACAAGAGTCGATGATGTTCTCACCTCACACATTGCTGACAATTCTCTGCAAAATCATAAGACGCATAATATGTCTTTTCATATGGTATGTCCATTTTAATCACATTCGTGTTTGCAGTACTTCTACTTATGCCTGCGATTGTATTAGGCTATCTGCCTACAGAGGATGTCCTGGTGCTAGATCATAATCAGGTTGAGGACCAACGTCAATTGCCGCTGCTTGTTTATGTTAAACGGTTTACCCTAACTGAAGTTTTTTTTATGTTTATGTATAACCGCCAATTCAACTCTTTTTTGAGTCTCTATCGATCCCTCCTATAAGATGTGTATATGAAATGTATATGTATTGACTCTCGTCATCTTTGCTATAATATCTTTTAGTGCGACTTTCCAGTTCAGATTTTCTTCAGTTTCTTTGACTGTTTTTCCGCATAGAAAACAATGTTTAATAAGCACGCGAAACTCGTTTTTCCCACGATCCAGTAAAAAAGATGACACACTAAATTCAAAAGGCTGTCAAACCTTTTCCAAAAAACTCACTGACTTTAAATTTTGTATACGTACTGATATGTAACATATGCACGATAACAGTAATACTTTCAGAGAAGTCATGGACTTATTGAACGGCCCTCGTATTTCGTTCTGCGATTTTCATATTGCAGTTATTGACAAATTACTTAATACTTATTTTGGGTGAGTTTCAAGAGAATATCTTCAGGAGACTCTGAATGAACATGTGCCTTGATCGATCTTCTTTCTTCCTTGTAAATTTCATTTAGAATATCTGTGCTATCCTTGAATTCATTCTCTGATATTATCGGTGGAAGTTCCTCATTCATTTAATCAGGTCCATTCCACCACAATTTGTTGTCTTGTAAATTAGAAACTGAAGCACCTGGATATACCAGATCTGCTGGAACTACTATCGGCGAGAAAATGATAGGCATCTGCCTTTGAAGCTATACAGCTCAGCCAAAAAAAATCGTAGTGCAAC
>JAAAKG020149569.1:0-10027 GCA_010014905.2 Druon quercuslanigerum
ACACACGGATATTTTTAAAGATCATTTCCTGATTTCTGGGATCGAATTAGGCCGCGGCAAATGCCAAGAAATAGTATAGTATAGTGCAAACACTTCTCTATTTTTTGTACAAATGCTTGGCGCTAAATGACGAGTTTCTGAATGTTTGGTAAAACAAGTTTTACGGAGAGTCTCATTATTCCAGTTCAAAAAACATTATTTGGCCGCCATACAGCATTCAAATACTTTTTTGGTGACTTCAGCGCCACCTATTTTAGGAACTTAAGGTCCTACAACATCGATCCCATCAGATAAATTGTGGGTAATGATATCCCGAACATTTTTCATTCTCATGAATTTTTACAGAAGCCTACCATTTTTAAAGAAAAACAAAATCCAAAAACTTTTTGAGTTTTGACCATGTTTCGTAAGGGGAGGGACAACGGGAACTCATACTCAAGGTTTGCTCATCCCCCCTCAAGCGATTTATGCCAAAGAAATGAATTAAAAAATTTTTTCCTCTAAATTCGACAGATTGACTCTACTAGTAGGTCAAGTAAAAAAAGTTTTTAAGTAGAGAAAGTAAGGCTGGTGTGACAAAGGAATAAGAGTGGTGGGGGGAAGGAAGATGAGTAGCGAGAAAACGTTTTCATGGCTGACGGAACATTGATCAATGAGTTGGTTCTCATGCATTACCTACTCTGCGGAATAAAGAAAAAGAGCTTCTATTGTCCGGCGCCTAATAGTCTGTTAATTCGCGCACAATATATACGATATTTAGAGGCGCGAGTTTGCCAAGCGACTACCGGTCTCCGGGATCGGCTAAATCAATTCATAAAAGAATCATAATTAGCGGTCTTTTGTGCTCTGGTTGCTCATCCGCGCCGAGAGCAAGGCTGGAGGAATGGCTGCGGGAAGAACGCGGCGTTAGCATCGTGAACGATGAAACTCGGGCTTCCGCTTTCGCTCTCCGTTAACGTTGAATAATACAGCTGGCAAAAGTTGCCAGCCGATTTTTACTCAACAAACTTATCCCACTTCTTTTAATTAGGCAAAAATATTAAATGGTATTTAAAAGGGATTTGAACACTTTTTTCTCGGAATTGGCTGCTGAAGACCCTTTCTTCACTAGATGTAACCACACTTTGTGAAATTTTTAATTTGATACAAACATCACAGTTCAAATTTTTATTAAGGGACCGTATTTAAATTACGTAACGGATTATAGTCTCTCTCTAAGACCCCCCCCCCCCAAAAAAAAAATTCCCTGATTTTTCATTTTCCTTGATTATTAATATTCAAATACCAGCATATAAATCCAGTAATATTTTTAACACGAAATCTTTCATAAACGAAATAAAACAGTATTTCAGGCACATATTAAAATTCTCAAATTTATTAATTTATTTTGATACATTTTCAGTTTAATAAAATAGAAATAAGAAAAAACTAATTTTAAACCGAAAAGATCAGTTTTCATCAAATGAGATGAATTTTCTACCAAAATAGACAAATTTTCAACAGAGTATTTGTAACCAAAAAGAGGAATAAGTCATCAAGAAGCTTAAAAATATTCTCCCACAAATTGTGTTTTTTTTATTGAAGATTTATATTTTTAGTTGAAAATTCATCGCTTTGTTGGAAAAAATTCCATTTTAATCTTATAACATATTTAACATGGAATCTTTTATAAACGGAATAAAACAGTATTTCAGGCACATATTTGAAATTCTCAAATTTATTAATTTATTTTGATCAAAAAAATGTCTTTTCTCTTAAAAATTTATTTTGAACAGAATACTTTTTAAAACCAAAGTTAAAAAAAATTAAATTTATAATATTTAAAAAAATTAAATGTATGTATATTGATAAAATTATTAAAAAATTAAATTTAACAGAAAAAAAGTATAATAGCTTATATTTCGTTAAAAAAGATGAAATTTATACCCAAAAAAATTGAAACCAACAAGACGAATTTTCAAAAAATAAAGATTTCTTTCTTAAAAAAGAAATAAAAGATTATCTAAACTCTTAAACCTTCTAGCTAGTAGACGAATTTTATACACAAAAATGAAATTTTCAAACAAAAATATCACTTTTCAGTAAAATTTCAAACCAAGAAGATGATTTTTTTACTAAAAAAGGAGAATTTTGAACTAGAAAATAACAAAAAAAAAAAAATATTACATTTTTAGTTAAATTTTTTATTTTAACCCATGAAAAGGCTTTTCAACGAAACAGTTTAATTTTCAACTAAAGAAATAAGTTTCAATCAAGTAAATAAATTTTGAACAATGTAGTTTAACTTTTACACAAGTAATTTATTTATCAATTTAAAAAAATTATTTCTGATGAGGTACTTAAAAATTCAACCAAAGAGTTGAACTTTCAAATAAAAATATAAATCTTTAATCAAGAACCACTCCTCGAGCAAAGAAGAATAATTTTCAAGCAAAAAGTTAAATTTTTATAAAGAAAAGATATTTCTACAAAAACAGATGAATTTTTATATCCAAAAGACAAATTTTGAACCAAATAGTTGAACTTTTATCCAAAAATTCGAAATTTCTCAGAAAACAGATGAATTTTTAATAAACAAATAATTGAATTTTCATCAAAAAAAAAAAGATTCCAGTTGACTTTTTAAAATATGAAATTTTTAACAAAATATTAGATACTACGCAAAAACTGAAATTTTAATTCAAAAAGACAAATTTTTTCCACCAAAGAGATGAATTTTCAACTAAAAATATAAATCTTTAAGAAAAAACCACTCCTCAAGCAAAGAAGAATAATTTTTAACCAAAAAGTTACATTTTCATAAAGTAAAGATATTTCTACAAAAACAGATGAATTTTTATATCCAAAAGACAAATTTTGAACCAAATAGTTACATTTTTATCCAAAAATTTGAAATTTCTCGGAAAACAGACGAATTTTTACTAAACAAATAATTAAATATTCATCAAAAAAAGATTCCAGTACACTTGTCAAGATCAAAATATAAATATTTTAACAAAAAATTAGTTACTATGAAAAAACTGAATGTTTATTACAAAAAGACGAATTTTTTTTTACCAAAAAGATGAATTTTCAACTAGAAATATAAATCGTCAAGAAAAAACCACTACTCAAGCAAAGAAGACTAATTTTTATCCAAGAAGTTGTATTTTCATTTAAAAAAATATATTTCTACAAAAACAGATGAATTTTTATATCCAAAAGACATATTTTGAACCAAATAGTTACATTTTTATCAAAAAATTTGAAATTTCTCGGAAAACAGGTGAATTTTCATCCAAGAAAGATTCCAGTTGACTTTTCAAGATCAAAATATGAATTTTTAACAACACATTAGTATCTACAAAAAAACTGAATTTTTAATCCAAAAAGACGAATTTTTTCCACCAAAGAGATGACTTTTCAACTAAAAATATAAATCTTCAAGAAAAAGCTACTCTACAACCAAAGAAGATTAATTTTTAAACAAAGTTGCATTTTTATAATGAAAAAGATTTTTCTACAAAAATAGATGAATTTTTGTATCCAAAAGTCAAACTTTGATTCAAAAAGTTGCACTTTTATCAAAAAATTTGAAATTTCTCAGAAAACGGATGAATGTTTATTAAACAAATAATTGAATTTTTATCTGAAAAAGATTCCAGTTGACTTTTCAAGATCAAAAAAAAAATATGAAAAGATAAGTTTCTAAAAAATAAAAATTGAATTGTTAATCCAAAAAGACGAATTTTTCCACCAACGAGGATAAATTTTCAATAAAATAAATGAATTCTCTACCAAATTAATTGCGTTTTATCTAAAAAGAAAAACAGATGAATTATTATTAAAAAAGGACAATTCTTTATAAAGTCGAGCTTTCTTCCAGAAAGGATTTTAGTTCATTTTTTAACATCAAAACATTAAATTTAAACAAAAAGGAAATTTTCTACTTAATAGTTAAATTTTTAACAAAACCGCCAAACTTTAAACCAGAAAGTATGACTTTTCAAAATAATTGTTGAATTTTTAAGCAAAAAGCTGGATATTTGTCCAAGAAAGATGTAATTCCTGCTCAAGCAGGTAAAGTTCAAAATAAAAAAGACGAACTTTAAAAAAAGAGTTAAGTTTTCGACCGAACAGTTGAATTTTTTTCAAGAAATATAAAAGTTATACTAAAACAGGTGATATTTTGAATAAAAAAAACAAATTTCCTACAAAAAAATTAAATTTTGATTCAAAAATATTTCAATTAAAGATTTCAATTTCATATTTTACTTTGCTCATTTTTGTAATTATTTTTTTGAACTTTACTTTGCTTAATTTGAGTTTGAATTTTGCCAGCACTTGCGCAAGTTCTGTTTTTAATAATTTTTTTATTTTCTTAATAAATTATATTTTTGGTATAAAATAAATTCCTTTTTGTTTGAAATACCAAATATACGTTGAGAATTAATCTTTTTTGGATGAAAATTCAGCAATTTGGATAAAAGTTAAACTACATTGTTCAAGAGTCATTCTTTTGATTGACGATTGAAAATTTTTTAACAAAGAAGATTAAATTTCTATTAAGAAAGGTAAATTTTTTAGAAAAATGGAATAGTGTAATAGTGAATTAGTAAATAAATTTTTAACTAAAAAAACAACCGGAATTTCTAAAAAATATTTAAATTTTCAACCACAAAAATTAATTTTTTAATCAAAAAGTTTATTTCTAATGAACTTTAAATAAACTAAAAATGAAATAATTAAATTTTTAGTTTAAAATTTAAATTTCATAAAAATCCAAGTAAATTTTAAACGAAATAGTACAGTTTTTAACCAAAAAAATTAAATTTCTATCAAAAAAAGATAAATTTGCGACAAAAAATGGAACATTTAATTAAAAGTTAAAAAAATGTAAATAAGAAAAAACTAATTTTAAACACAAAAGATCAATTTTAATCAAATGTGATGAATTTTCTACCAAAATAGGCTAATTTTCAACAGAGTACATGAATTTGGACAACAAATATTTGTATTTTTAAAAGAATTTGTAACCAAAAAGAGAAATAAGTCATCAAGAAGCTTAAAAATATTCTCCCACAAATTTGAATTTAACAAAAAATATATATAAATTTTAAAACATATATTTGAATTTTTAACTTGAGAATATAAATTTTGAACCATACCTGTACAAATTAAATTTTCAGTTAAAATAATTAATCTTCAACTAAAAAATAAAAATTTTAACAAAATAAGTAAATTTTGAACAAAAAAAGTTTCTACAACTGAATGGATGAATCGTCAAACAAATGAATAAATTTTTAACATAGTAGTTCGACTTTTATGCAAATTGTTGAATTTTCATCAAAAAGTGATATAATTCTCGACAAACAGTGATATTTGGTATTTTAACCAAAATGGAATATATTTCATACCAAAAATATAATTTAATAAGAAAATAAACAATGATTTAAACATAAAACTTACATAAGTGCTGGCGAAATTTAAACTAAAATTAAGCAAAGCAAAGTTTAAAAAAATCAATTTTTGTTGTTGGAAATTTTTCTTTTTGATTTAAAATGACCTGTTTTAATAGAATTTTTGTATTTTTTTTTTAAATTCAACTGTTCGGTCGAAAATTTAACTCTTTTTCGAAAGTTCGTCTTTTTTATTTTGAAATTCATCTGCTAGAGCATAAATTACATCTTTCTTGGATAAAAATCCAATTGTTTGCTTAAAAATTCAACAATTGGTTTGAAAAGTCATACTTTTTGGTTTAAAATTCGGCTGTTTTGTTGAAAATTTAACTATTTAGTAAAAAATTTCCTTTTTGTTTACATTTAATATTTTGCTGTTGAAAATGGACTGAAATCCTTTCTAGAAAAAAAACACGACTTTAAAAAAAATGGTCCTTTTTGATCAATAATTTATATATTTTAGTAGAAATGTTATCCTTTTTAGATAGAACGCAACTAATTTGGTAGAGAATTCATTTCTTTTATTGAAAATTTTTCATAAAAATTCGTCTTTTTGGATGAACAATTCAATTTTTTTGTAGAAACTTAGCTTTTGTTAAAAAATTCTTTTTTTGATCTTGAAAAGTCAACTAGAATCTTCTTTGGATAAAGATTTAATTATTAAAATAATTTTTTTAATTCATCTGTGTTAGAAGAAAATTTATCTTAATTTAATAAAAATGCAACTGTTTGGTTAAAAATTTAAATATGTTGTAGAAACTTTACTTTTTGTTTAAATTTAATGTTTTGGTGTTGAAAAATGAACTAAAATTTTTTCTGGATGAAAGCTCGACTTTTAAAAAAATTGTCTTTTTTTATTGAAAATTTGTCTGTTTTAGTAAAAATTTTAAGTAAAATGAATTTTCAGTAAAAATTTTAGTAAAAATTTATCCTTTTTTGTGGAAAAAATTCGTATTTTTGGATTAAAAATTCAGTTTTACCATAGTACCATTTAAAAAAAAAATCATATTTTGATCTTGAAAAGTCAACTGGAATCTTTTTGGATAAGAATTCATTTATTTTTTTGATAAAAATTTATCTGTTTTTTGAGAAATTTCAAATTTTTTGATAAAAATGAAACTTGTTGGTTCAAAATTTGTATTTTGGATATAAAAATTTATCTGTTTTTGTAGAAATATCTTTTTTTTATGAAAATACAACTTGTTGGTTAAAAATTAGTCTTCTTTGCTTGAGGAGTGGTTTTTTTATTCAAAATTTATATTTTTAGTTGAAAATTTATCTCTTTGTTTGAAAAAATTTGTTTTTTGGATTAAAAATTAAGGTTTTTTATTAATATTCAAATACCAGCATTTTAATCTTATAATATTTTTAACACGAAAACTTTTATAAACGGAATAAAACAGTATTTTAGGTACAAATTAAAAATTCTTAAATTTATTAATTTATTTCGATAAAAAAAATGTATTTTCTATTATAAAAATTGCTTTGTAACAAAATCCTTTTTTTAACCAAATTTAACAAAAATTAAATTTAAAAAAAATTTAATCAAAAAATTATATGTATGTATATTGAAAAAAAATAATAATAAATTTAATTTAGCAAGAAAGAAGTATAACAGCTTATATTTCGTTAAAAAATATGAAATTTATAATCAAAAAATTGAAACAATAAAGACCGATTTTCAACAAATAAAGATTCCTTTCTCAAGAAAGAAATAAAAGATTATCTAAATTTTTAAACCTTCTAGCTAGTAGATGAATTTTCTACACAAAAATTAAATTTAAAAAAAAATATCACTTTTCAGTAAAATTTCTAGCGAAGAAAATGATTTTTTTACTAAAAAGAAGAATTTTCTAATAGAAAATAACAATCTTAAAAAACAAAAATGTTACAGTTTTAGTTAACTTTTTTATTTTAACCCATAAAAAGGCTTTCAACGAAACAGTTTAATTTTTAACCAAAGAAATCAGCCTTCAAACAAGCAAATACATTTTGAACAATGTAGTTTAACTTTTACACAAGTAATTGAATTATCAATTTTTAAAAATTATTTCTAACCAAATATTAAAAAATGAAACCAAAAAGGTGAGTTTTCAACTAAAAATATAAATAAGCAAGAAAAAACACTCCTCAACCAAAGAAGACTAATTTTTAACCAAAAAGTTGCATTTTCATAAAAAAAAGATACTTGTACAAAAAGAAATGAATTTTTATATCCAAAAGACAAATTTTGAACCAAATAGTTGCACTTTTATCAAAAAATTTTAAATTTCTCTGAAAGCAGATTAATTTTCAGTAAACAAATAATTGAATTTTTATCCAAATCAGATTCCAGTTGACTTTTTAAGATCAAAATATGAATTTTTTAACAAAACAGTAGTTACTACGAAAAAACTGAATTTTTAATCCAAGAAGACGAATTTTTTCCATTAAAAAGGATGAATTTTTAATAAAACAGAAGAGTTCTCCAACAAAACAGTTGCGATTTTTCCTGAAAATATGAAATTTGTACTAAAACAGATGAATTTTCAATAAAAAAGACAATTTTTTTCAAAGTCGAGCTTTCATCCAGAAAAGACTTTAATTCATTTTTCAACACCAAAACATTAAATTTAAACAAAAAGTAAAGTTTCTATAACATATTTATATTTTTAACCAAACAGTTGCATTTTTATTCAATGAAGATAAAATTTCTTCTGACACAGATAAATGAAAAAAAAATTTTTTTAGTTAAATTTTTATCCAAAGAAGATTCCAGTTGACTTTTCAAGATCAAAAAAAGAATATTTTAACAAAAAATAAGTTTCTACACAAAAATTAAATTGTTCATCCAAAAAGAAGAATTTTTTCCACCAAAGAGGATGAATTTTTAATAAAAGAAATTAATTTTCTAACAAATTAGTTGCGTTTTAACTAAAAAGGATGAAATTTCTACTAAAACAGATAAATTATTAATAAAAAAGGAAAATTATTTTCAAAGTCGAACTTTCTTCCAGAAATGATTTTAGTTCATTTTTGAACACCAAAACATTATATTTAAACAAAACGGAAATTTTTTACGAAACAGTTAAATTTTCAACAAAACAGCCGAATTTTAAACCAAACAGTATGACTTTTCAAACCAATTGATAAATTTTTAAGCAAACAGTTGGATTTTTATCCAAGAAAGATGTAATTCCTACTCAAGCTGCTGAATTTCAAAATAAAAAAGACGAAATTTCAAAAAAGCGTTAAATTTTCGACCGAACAGTTGAATTTTTTTCAAGAAAGATAAAAAAGTCTAATAAAACAGGGTATATTTTAAGTCAAAAAGACAAATTTTCAACAACAAAAATTGAATTTTTATTCAAAAATATTTCAAATAAAGATTGCTAATTCTTATTTGCCAGCACTTACGTAACTTCTATTTTTAATAATTTTTTAAAATAATTTTTTTATTTTTTAAATAAATTATATTTTTTGGTAAGAAATAAATTCCTTTTTGGTTAACATACCAAATATCACTTTTCATTGAAAATTCATCATTTTTTGCTGAAAATTCAACAATTTGGATAAAAGTTTAACTAGTTTGTTAAAAATTTATTCATATCGTTGACGATTTATCCATTTAGTTGTAGAATTTTTTTTTTTGTTCAGAATTTACTTATTTTATTAAAAATTTTTTTTTTTAGTTGAAGATTAAATATTTTAACTGGAAATTTATTTCGTACCGATATGGTTCAAAATGTATATTCTTAGGTTAAAAATTCAATTATATGTTTTACAATTTCTGGATTTTATTGAAAATTCAAATTTGTGAGAGAATATGCTTTAAGCTTCTTGGTGACTTACTCCCCTTTTTGGTTAAAAATTTCTTTAAAAATCCAAATGTTGATGAAAATTGATAATTTCGATCAAATTAGTTTTTTCTTATTTAGATTTTTTAAAACTGAAAATGTATCTGTTCCATTATTTGTTGAAAATTTATCTTTTTTGATAGAAACTTAATTTTCTTGCTTGAAAATTGTAGTATTTCGTTAAAATATTACTTGAATTTTAATGAAATTTATATTTTTTACTAAAAATTTAATTTTTTTATTTTTAGCTCATTTACAGTTTATTACAAATGAACTTTTTAAAAAAAAATTAATTTATGTGGTTGAAAATCTAACTTTTTTTTTCAAAATTCCGTTTGTTTTTTTGGTTGAAAATTTATTTTACTAATCCACAATTACACTATACCATTTTTCTATAAAATTTGCCTTTTTCAATAGAAATTTAATCTTTTTTGTTAAAACATGTTCTGTTTTATAGAAAATTTAATTATACTATTTTTTGATAAGAATTCATTATTTTGGTTGAACAAAATATTTAGTAATAATTAATTTTTTTATATATGTAAAATTCAGCTTTTGCGCTAAAAATTCCACTATTTGGTCAAAAATTCATGTTTTTGGTTGAGAATTCATCACTGTGTTAAAAATGAATTTGTTTGGCTGAAAATTTGTTTCTTTTTACTTGAAAAAATATTTCCTAACTAAAGATGTAACTATAGAATTTGAATTAAAAAATGATTGTTTTAAGTAAGAATTTAATTCTTCTATTTTTGG
>JAAAKG020149570.1:0-10026 GCA_010014905.2 Druon quercuslanigerum
GAAGATAAAAGAAGTATTGGAAAGAAGAAGACACCCCAATCTCCCCAGCATTAATCTAATAGCTAACATTGATCAAACACAAGCTCCTTTCGGGGCCAACAAATGTATCCAACAAGGAATAATTACTATCTTGTCTAACTAATCATTTTGGAAACTATCAAGACCTCGTCAGTAGGATTTCTCCACAATTAATTAAACTCACGCAATTGGGATCATATCAGGATGCTCGTGGGAACAACAATGATAACACCAAACATAGTAGTAGTAAGTGCTATTTCAGACAATCGAACGCGCAGAGCTCCCGACAATGCGACGGACAACAATGCCGACTAGACTAGAGTTTGCGGGGCCAGTCAAGACGAAGACAATGCGGAAAAGGGGCGGAACAGAGATAATTCAGGAACCGGAGGTACATTAACATCCAGGTTTCTATCAAGCTGAAAGTCCTCGCTGAACGAGCTTCGTGGAGATTTTTCCGAACAATCAAACTCTGGACTATTTCCGGACCTTTGGCGCATGAAAACAATAAAATAAAACAAACGACTGATCATAAGACCTAAAGTCGAATGCATCAACTCAGCAAAAAGATAGGCTGGGCAAGACAGTACGCATCCCGCATTCAGTTTGGGATTAAATGCATAATGTTTGGTAGGAATTTTACGGTGAAAGGTTCGAAAGTTCGTGCGCGAATTGTGGATCCTTCATCATGCACTCAAATAGTTGAAGCTTCTGACCTTCATGCAACATATTGTTGACAGAATATAGGTACTATCCAGTGTCTCCAGAGCGTGGGATTTTTCAGCATCCATCACTTTCCTACAGGGTAGAAATAAATGCAAACGTAGCGTGTCGGCAAGTCGGTTCGTTTACATTCTGCGAAGACCAGCCTCTCGTAAAGCCGGAATTGCACGATCACGAACCTACCTCGCTCGAGTTAAGGAATGGCGATCAAGCTGCTCCTCAAATTTATTCTGGTTTTGAAAATTTTTGTAAGTTTGAACTCAGGAAACTTTAAAATTCGTGTTGTAAAAAATATTTACCCTTCGGACTTAAAAGTTTTAACCGTTGATCCGTGGGGGCAACCGAGCTGGGCCCTCTGAGGTAGCCCCTATGGAATATCCATATTTTCAGAGTTCGAATTTCCAAAAAGTGTCATCGAATTTTTGACGTTAATAACTTTTCAGCTAAACAAGATAAATTTTCAACCAAAAATGATACAGTTAAAAAAAATTTAACTGAAAAATATAAATATTCGACAAAACTTGAAACAGCTATATTCTCAATTCCAAAAAATTAATATTAAACAAAAAAAATCATAGTGGGACGATGGTCGTGGGGGCCAAAGCACAGGCTTTGGACCCACTCTGTCGGCTTGCGGGTTCGATTTACGCCTCGCACTCTGGAGGAGCCTCGGTGGCCCATGCGGTGAACACTAGCCTAGCAAGGGAGTTGTTCATCTCCGGAAAGTCGTGGGACCGGTACCTCTAGAAAAAAAGGTTCTCTAAGTACTTTAGGCTATTGCTCTTGGTGGTTCGGAAGCCACCTTAAACTGTAGGTCCCCCTCCCAACACCAAAAACGGTTTGGGAGGTGTGTTAAGGAATAGGAAGAAGGTGAAAGAAAAATGTAAACCCTTAGGGAACACATTAGAAGCTTCCACAAAAAAATCGAAGTTACAACAGAATAGTTAAATTTTTAAATAAAGAATTGAATCACAAACAATAAAAATATAATTGTAACAAAAAGATACATTTTGGACCATGTAGTGCAATTTTCAATTTAAAAAAATAAATTTTCACCAAAAATGGAATTGTTACATTTTCAGTAAAGAAAACTTATACGAAAGGAAGTTTTAAACAAATATTTAAATTTTTACCAAACAAATTAACTGTCAACAGAAAAACAGAATGGAAAATTTATTGTTTTTAGTTGAAAATGCATTTTTAATGGTATAAAATTATTCTTCTGGTTTAAAATTTTATATTTTTGTTCAAAATTCATTATGTTTTTGTTAAAAATTTAACTATTTTCTTGAAATATGTGTTTTTTTGCTTCAAGTCAATAATAAGTTAGTAAAGAAAATTAGTTTTGTGGAAATTTCATCCTTTTTTAAGAAAACTATTTTTTAGAAAATTTCTTTCTTTGGTTGAAAATTCATTTTTTTCTTGTTGAAATAGAATTTTTCTAAGTTGAAATTTCGTCTTTTTGTTAGAAATAAAATATGATTAAAAATTTATATTTTTGGTAGAATATTATTCTTGTTTTTTTGTACATTTACTTCTTTGTTCAAAAATTAAACTATCTTTTCGAAAATTAAATTTTGCATTGAAAAATATAACTATCCCATGTTTGGTTAAATAGTTATTTTTTTAGATTTAATATTAATTTTAAAAATTAAAAAAAAATTTTGTTTCTCGAAAATTCATCTTTTTCAGTAGAAAATTATTCTTCTTGTTTTACAATTCATCTATTTTGGTTAAAAATCCATTTTTTGTTGATAATTTAACTGTTTTGTTGAATATTTGATTGTTTTTAGGTTGAAAGGCAAGACAGGTACGAGAAGGCGACAATTGATAGAGGCAGGGAAGGATAGAAGGCGGGAGTGTTTGAATTGGATTCATGGCTAGTGGAGCGAGTAACATCAAGGAAAAAACGGAGTTAGAGCTGGAAGGTTTAAGTACCCAAAAAAGGGAGATAAAGAAAGGAAGGCAAGGGGAAAGTACAGGAAAACGGTATAAAAGGAGACATTGAGAGAAAAAAGTGTGGGATCGATTGAGGCTTTCATCAAGAGCAAGAGAGGGGAGAGGGAAAGCTGTGAAGAGAAGGAAGATATCAGTTCAAACTGAAAAGATCTAAAAATCTTCAAGTCCCTGCCGGAAAAGCATAGTTTTGTAAAGAAGGGTGAGAATAATAAGGGAACTGAAGGAAACGGAGAAGTAATGCGGATTTATGAAGAAAAGCAGGAGAAAAGGGAAGAGGAATTAACGAAAGAAATTAGGCATGAAATTGCTGAACCTTTGAAAGAAATAAAGAAATGGGAAGAAGTCAGGGAAAAATTATAGAAGAGGATGCAGTCATCGGAACAAAAACTAGAAAAGCAGGAAGATATTAATAAAAAGGTAGAGGAAATGCAAGGTCAGACAAAGAAGATAGAAAGCCCGAACCGCGAGTTTGTTGGAGGCGAGAGTTGGAATACGGCGAAGGAAAGGCTGGGGAAAATAGATCAAACAATAAAAAATAAATAGAGGGAAGAAAGAAAAATAAACATAGTGATAAAGGGTATAAGATTGTAGGGGTAGGAGCTGAGGGACGGAGTGGAAGAAGTACTCAGACATATAGTATAAGAGATACAAATGGGAGGAGAGAAGTGGAAGATAGTTGAGGTTTTTGTGAAAGGCGATGTGCAGGAGAAAGCAGATTAGATAAAAGAAATGATGAAAAAAAATAAAGAGGAGATTACGCTTATAATAGGTGGGGAAAGAAGTTGTAAAAGTCCTTGGAGAAGTTGGGATGGTTTATTTTAAGCAGAAATAAAAGGGAGATGAGTAAGGAGAATATACACGTCCAGGAGGAGAAAGGGGAACGGTAATTGATTATGCCATAGTGTATGATGAGGCAAGAGAGAAGGGCAAGAAACTAGAGGTAAGAGATTATATTGATTCAGTTCACTTTCCCTTAATATTTACATTAGAGGGAGAATAAATTAAAAGCAATATGGATAAAATGAGAGCAAAGGTAAAAAGTGCAGAAAAAGGAGATTTGTCTTTACTTATTATTAAGTTCAAGTAGAACTTTCGCCTGAGGCCTCCTTGACCTTTGATCGAGTTTTTGTTCCTAAATAAACGATATAATTACTTTGTGCTGAATAGACAATTCAAACTTGGTCGTTATGGTTAATCCGTCCCGTTCCGCGCGTTGTTATATACTGAAGATTTGGGAAACACAATGGTTTGTACGACGACACTCGATCATTCTCGAGTTATCATCATCAAACTCAAATTATTCACGCATGGCAGTGTGTTTGTATAATTTAAGACGTTGAGAAGTTATGCAATTATATTGACGGCGTGAACATGTAACAATTCAATCTTTTTGCAAAAAGCTTTTCATTTTGAGTAAAACGCCTTTTGCCTTTACGAAGTTACAGAGTAATTACATCACGAGATACGGGACAATAGCAATGGCATTCATCCAAAAATTGCTCAGTACTATTTGCCAGCTATCTTTTTTATGTTATGCGTTCATTCAGTCTTTAGTTGTTGCTGCAGACTCTGTATTTCCTTGCAACTTTCCTCTTCTTTACGTCATCACGCTTTCTGAACTTTTTAAACTTATTAGCCAAGCAGATATCTGTAATAAATCAGCTGGCCAGTAAGAACATCTGCGACAAACGATAAACAGTGGAGCATCAATTGTGCCTGTTTAAAATTATGAGGCTAGAGTTAGAAATTTGTAGCGTCTCTATTAGGAACGTTTGAAGTTAAAAGGCAAAAGCAAAAAAAGATACAAATTCAGGACGAAGTTTGCTACAAAGTATCCTTATATAAAGAAAGTCAAATTTAACAGATCTTATCGCTAAGGTGAAGGGCATCAGGGAAAATCTACTTTTCTCAGATGACCGAGTAATGGAGATGAAACAACAGGTTTATTTGGCGTCAAAAAGCGTCAATGATGAATATCAGCTACGGAAGAGAGATAAAACAGCGGTAATTGATATTCTTGTGCAACCTAATAATGATCCAGCACTACCACATCCTCCAAAGGCGTATGGCCTAATTCAAGCAGAGGCAGAAGCAGAGGTTCAGCAATCAAGAAGAAGATTATAATGGAAATACTGTATAAACAAAAAGGTGATGTGCCTTTATTTTTTGGCAGATAAAATTGTTCAAAGTGTGACGAGAAAACACCGACTCTTCCTACTTGAGTTCTTAGCGCTAGCCACAAGAATAAATAAGCAGAATCTAGCTGACCAGAACTGCTAAATATCTGTAAACGGATTCTTTTCGGCTGTTGAAATAGCTGCTACCAAATGGAAGCGGAACAGCAGCTTCCTATTAATGAAATCACTTGGGAAGTTGTGAACAACGCTGACACGATTGGAGCTGAAGCCATTGGTGCCAAGGACAATGTGCATCAAGTACTAGAGCACCTTGAAAGTAAGTTTGGTCACGTTTTATTTAAGTTCATACGTGTAGAACCAATTGAAGTACTAGTCCAAGAACGAAACAAAATAGAACGTTTCAGGCAGATGATAAATGGTTCTAGCTTGAACTGAGTGTAAAACAAAATAACCAGCATCACATCGAAGTCACTCAATTGAAAGATATGACTAACTATTGATCCGGTGTTTAGGAAAAAACGAGCAAAAGCGATTTAGACGCTACATGGTTCCAACTAGAGCAAACACAAGCAAGCAATTACCCTGAAATGGAACTGACTAACATTACAGCTTTAACAATGTGTTTTTAGAAGTTTATCGAAAACTCACATCTAATGCCAGGATTTATGCCTAAAGGTACTACGTTTATACTTACGGCCCTGGTCGTTTGCACGTGACGTGTGTTGCATCGCTCTCTTATATTCGTTTAATTATGGGTGTTCTAAGGAAGTGTATGGTACTATGAGTGGTTGGTGGTGTTAATTTTCTCATAGTGAATAAACAAAAGCGTAATGTTATATTATTTAGTCAAAAAAACGTATTATTTCGACTTCCAAAATTGGAGTATCGTGTTGGGTACGTTTTCAATATGGTGGCATGTGCTGTTAGTAATTAATCTATAACGAGAAGAGTGACGGATTCTCTTGCCTGTGGAAAGTGTGGCGCTTTTTCTCATTTGACCTGTCTGAATTTGTCGACAAAGGTCATTGAAAGTGTCAATAAAAAACAGAAGGTTTGGAAATGGACTAATTGCTCTAAGCCTATGGGTAAGGAAAGTACTCGTCTTCATGGGACTCTCATCGCTGACCTGTCTGAGGGAGACGTAAGTAAACCAAGGATGTCTCCTGTCACGCTGGGGCCCGGAGTTGAAGCTTTAATCGCGAACGCTATTTTTAAAGGACAGGAGTCCGGCCTTCAAAAAATCACTTCCATGTTGGAGGAATTTGAGGCTAAACAAATGACTTTTAATAACTCTCTGGAAGTAGCCATCAAAGGAATAAAAGCTGATGTTATTAAAAATACTTCCCGCATCGTGGTATTAGACGATACTATATCTTCGAATGTGACAGATATTATCAAGCTCAAAGCGGATTCCGAATCTACTTTTGAAGATAACAGGGTTTTGAAGACTGAAGTTTCTAACTTAATGAGTAGATGCAATTATCTTGAACAAAATGCGCTCTCTTCAACACTTCAGGTTCACGGTTTACCTGTCAAACTGTTGGAGGATTTGCCTGCTACTTTCTGCCAGATTTCTGCAGCTTTGGAGGTACCTCTCACAAATGATGACATTTCGTTTATTTACCGTCTTAGAGTTTTTACAAACAATTTCACCTCATAGAATATGACACCAATATTGGTGGTTAAATTGCAACAGCATTCTACTTGCGTGAAACTTTTTGACAACTGCAGGAAAAATCGTGGCGTTACAACCAAATTGATTGGATGGAGTGAGCATGTGCTTCTGTATATAAGAGAATCGCTGTCAAGGCTCATATATAGTGCAGCTTTATAACTTAGAAGGAGTAAGAAATTAAAGTACCTGTGGACAACCGGGGGCAAGATTTTTTGTCGTAAAGAGTACGGTTCACGCAGAATTTATCTTGCCATCATCAATGACCTTGATGCCCTCAGTTAAGATGCCTTCAGGATTGAACTGCACTATGTGGCTCTCACAGCTAATCAGATACGTTTTTTGAATACTTTTTTGGCAATTTTTTTTTTATTTTCTTTAATTTTATAAGTATAGGTTTACACTGCGAGGTTTGCCTTTTAAGGACTTATACGATTTACTATGCATGTTTGATTGTTATTATTATTTATGGATTTGTTACTAATTTAGTTAAAAACAAGTTGCAATTTTTTTAGCTTTCTTCTTTGCCTTTGTACATTTAATTTCAGGCCTTTGATAAGTTCATTCATTAAATACTTCGAAACTAAATCTTTTAGAATATTTATCATCATTCTTTACATATTATTCTTTCCGAGTTGAAGTAATTTTAAGTCTGATGATTATCTGTTTGTAAGAATTGTTAGCATGAAGTTTGGACTGAGTTGGGTACTGGAAGTTATTTTCGTTAAAAATATTATGTACATTCGATGTTGGGTATTTTTTGGATACATTTATGCCTATTCTTGTTTTGCAACTGAGCATTCGCTCAGTCTCTCTCGGCTCACATTCACGAGTTCCGTCATTTTTCCAGCTCTTGTACGTACCATATTATAGCAGTCTCAGAAACATGGCTAACTTCGAATCACCCATCAAGTGTAGTCGCTCTTGACAATTACGCACTTTTCCCTAGAGACAGAGAGGAGCTGACATGGGGGTAGCGTTTGCCTGTATGTGCACGAGAGCCTTAAGGGAGTCGTATTGGGAGTGAGCTCGGCCGTTAATCATCCTACTGCTGAATTTCTTTTTGTTGAAGTCAAGGGAGAGAGGGACAGCGTTATGGTGGGTGTCATTTATAAACCTCCAAATGCCTATTTTGGCATGGAACTCGAATCGGAAATTTTTATCCATGTACCGAACTTTAATAATATTTTTCTCACTGGGGATTTTAATACTAATTTAGATGCGATTTATAATCATACTAAATATTTAACATCTATAATACATGCTGCTGGGTTATCTATTGACCCACATAATTATACTCATCACACGGATTATTCCAGTTCCCGAATAGACTTAATGATAGTAGATGATATTGATAAGCTGAACTCTTATAGTCAACATCCTATTCCATTTCTATCTAATCATGATATTATCAATATTAAATACAAATATATCTGTACTCAATCCATAAACCGAAATCAAACTCAATAAGAAATCTTACATATGTTGATGAGTACAAATTTCAGGAGCACTTAATGACCTATGATTGGGAGAAAATACTAAGAATTGAAGACATTAATAGTAAATTAAATCTTTTGTGCTCTGACTTAACCTCATCTCTCGATCAATTTGCGCCTTTGTACGTTCCTCATAAACATAAAAATTCAGCTCCTTGGACCACAGTTGAAATTAGGAACCTTTTGAAGGAACGTAATAATAAGCGTCGCTTAGCAAAGAGAACAAAAAATCCACTGATATTAGCCCAGTTTCGTCAGCTAAGGAACTTAGTTCAGACTAAAATCAGGGATTCTTATAATCAATTTAATTACAATGCTATAAAGAACAAGAGTAAAAATGAAAATATCTGGCATTTACTTAGACGATTGTATCCAATTCCTCCTAAGAATGAAGCCTCAGCTCATACTTTCCCATCAAAAGATTTATTAAAAGCCTTTACGAATCTACCATCCCTTAACTCCTCCTACACTGTTATACCCCTCATAGCATTTCAGGCAAGCTCGCCTTTTCGACATAATGATTTCTTTTTTTTTAGACATTACACTTGAAGTTCTCTTTAAAAAACTCTCCGAAATAGAAAGTAACGCTATTAGAATAGATAGTATATCTATTAAGATGATTCGAATTGCGCTTCCTGTAATCTTCCCCATACTCGTTCACATTTATAACCATTCTCTTGAAGTAGGTTTTTTCCCTGATTTATGGAAAAATGCGCTAATCCGCCCTATTCCTAAGGTTTCTAGTCCTTCCTCTTCGAATGATTTCTCACCGATTTCGATACTTTGTACAATGTCCAAGCCACTAGAATCTATTGTGCATTCGCAACTCACGAGTTACTTAGACGCAAATAGGCTACTCAATCCGTTACAATCTGGCTTTCGGGCTAAGCGCAGTACTTTAACAGCCTCCTTCAAAGTTACTTCTGACATTAAAATTTCTGTCAAAAATAAAGAAATAACAATAATTGTTTAAATTACATCGTTTTCAACAAGTGCTTAATGATGGGGGTCACCGGTCAGATTGGGTGGGGGTCAGGAGTGGAGTCCCCCAACGCTCCACTCTTGCCCCCTTCCATTTCGGTCTGTACACCTCTGATCTTGATAGTGATCTCGAGCACTGCAAGTACCATAAACACGCGGACGATTTTAAGCTATACGTATCTGGTCCTATCTCTTCTATTAACAGTTTGATTGCGCAGGTTCAGAAGGATATTAACATAGTGATGCAATGGGCAATAAACAATAGGTTATCGCTGAACCCTTCAAAAACTAAAGCAATTATTATTGGACAGTCCTCTTCCCCGTCTTCTGATACGTTAGCGTACTTGCCTCAGCTTAAGGTTAATAGCCTTGACATTGCCTTCGTTGATACGGTAAGGGACTTACGGTACATCCTTAATCGTACCCTCTCCTGGAAAGAGCAAATTCTTGAAATCTCGAGGAATACTTTTAGATTTCTCCAACAGCTTAAAAAGAAGAAGGAATCCTTGCCACTATCAACCCGGATTCTGCTTGTTAAGTGTCTTATTCTCCAATCTTTTGATTATGATTGTGTTATATACGATGATATCGCAGATGATCTGAATTCTAAACTTGAGCGAGCACTTAATGCCTTCATACGTTTTATCTATGATGTACCGAAATATGAAAATATTACCCTATATCGGAAACGGGCGGGATTTCTTAATGTGGCTAAGAGAAGACCATTTTTTATGGGCAATCTCATTTACAATCTCTTTTATAACAAAACCCCTCAATATCTTTTAGGTCTCTTTGAAAACAGAAATGTGCCTTTACCTGCTCAGTCTAGGCTTCGTGTCAGAAAGACTGTCCTTACAGTTCCACGTAACAAATCTTGTAAGTTGCAAAGATCTTTTATGGTGAGGGGAGCACGTCTTTGGAATAAGGTACCTGAATTAATTAGAAATGCACCTTCGACTTATCACTTTAAAAAGCTATTCTTCAACTATTTGTTTAGCATTGATAATTCTACTCTTGAAATTTCGCACTGGTAAACTAT
>JAAAKG020149571.1:0-10026 GCA_010014905.2 Druon quercuslanigerum
TGAATTCGCTAAACCCATAGGAACGCGCAGAAATTCCCAATGTCCATCAGGCGTGACGATTGCTGTTTTCTCGATTGCATTCTCAGCCATCAGTAATTGATAAAATCCTGATTTTAAATCTAAGGTAGTATATTTGTATCCCCTTCCCAGCTGGTCAATTTGGTCATCAATAAGTGATAATGGGAATTTATTTTTAATTTGGATAGCGTTTTATCGTCTATAATCAACACACATGCGATAATCGCCGGTTTTCTTTTTAACCAATATTACTGGATTTGCATAGGGTGAATTCGACTATACGGTCTATATACTACTGGTTCATCCGACGTGCATTTTATTTCAAGTGAAACCAGATCACACTTACCCAGATCACGCATTGATAATTTAACACAATCCGAGAATTCCTTCAGGATCTGCATACATTCCTGTCGGGCGTTGTCATCTAAGTGACCCAAGATCTATGCTGTGTCTGGAGCTTCCTCATCTATAGTACTTGCCGCATTCACGTCAGTTCTTGTCAGGTCATACACTGTCATTGTTCCATTCTTTATAGTCGTCATAACATGAGGTTGTTCCATAAAATCTCGTCCCACAATCAAATCGTACTTCATATGACTATCTGGCATTACCTTTGCTGGTACCTTGGCAGATACTCCCATCACTCGTATTTTAACTTTTGTATACTCACACACTTGTAGTGCGTTCCCCATCCAATTGTTCTGAGTCATCGGTAGGTCCTTTTTTTATTCAGTTCACAAAAGTCAGCTTTGGACGCTTGTATCAATGTGTGTGAACTCCCTGTATCTAAAAGGCACTTCACCTTTTTCTTATTGATATAGGCGTTCACTAATGCGCTGTTTTTCTTTCCACTTTCCGCTAGATTCACACCACCATTGAATTCTTTTGTCAGTATGTCGATATTTACACTATCTAATTCTGCTGCGTTTATACCTTTTTGTTTGATGCAATCTTTACTATCATGTCCATACCACTTGCATACGTTCATTATGTGTTCCGTTTAATTGCAGTTGAAACAAGATTTTTCTCTTCTTTTCTTGTTTCCTCTCTCGGTTGACTGTTTGTTTTAATCTTGAGGCGGGTGCGTCTTTTCTTTTCTATTCTTGTTGTCCTACGTTTTTTTTTCGTGAAAACTTCCTTTGCCATGACTGGGCATGGTCCCCATTGCATACATGTGTGCAGTAAACTCTTTTATACTCTCTATTCTTGCTGCTCTGTTTGATCGGGCAATATTTTCATTCGGTATTCCACCGATGATCAAATCAATATAGTCCTTCTTGGTCAATTTTTCTCCCGTTCTATCTAGTAGTAATGACTTTTCAAAACAATAATCACCAAATGACTGCCCCGGCTTGGCGATGTACTCCATGGCTTTCTTCATAAGCGAGTCGAATACTTCGATTCTTCCAAACTTCTTCAATAACTCTTCTTTCGCTGTTTTCCAGTCACTTATTTCGAGAAGTATAATGCATTTTGCCGCATTTCCCTCTAGAAGAGCGGTGGCAGCAATCATAATTCCTACGTCATCCCAAGCACAGATTTGAGCTAAGTTTTCTACTCTCTGTATCCAAGTTTCTAAGCTTGTGTCTCTGTTAGCGGGATCATATTTCGGAATAAATTTTTCTTCCCAATCTTGGGTACCTTTGATACATTTTTCTTTCTTTTCAGTATTGATATCTCTGCTTGTAGTCTTCTGCTTTCAATTTGGTCAGCTGTCAGCATCGATGTGTCACTGTTTTCCCCTCCTGTCTCATCTTGTCTTCGGTTTTCTGGTTGGTATTCATCATACGGACTCGGACTCCTGGAACGACTCGATATATGTCGAAAAGGATTGCGACTGCTCGAATTTCTTCTCTTCTGTTATTGACTCCTTTCAGCCCTCGTAGTATTCTCGTCGGTTCTTTTTCCCATGCGGTTTACACTCGTGCCTTTAACCCTCGACCTTTCTTTTCTACGCCTCGGACTCCTCGATCGGCTTTCTCTTTTCCTCTGTCTTGGTTGATACTCGCTCGTTGAACGTTTCCCTTCTCTGGAATGACGTCTGCTTTTTAATCTTCTTTTCCTTATCGATCGATCCCTTGGCGGCGTATACCTAGAAATCGATCTTCGAGGCGTTCCCCTTCTATAATCCCTGAACAGCGATCGATTAGTTCATCTCTCCATTGAATTTACTTTTCACTTGATTTTTCGTAGTCAGGTGCTTTTCCTTACACTCTTTTGTTCAGAAATTGGCGCATGCCCTGCACTGCACTAACAGTTCACTAGATCTTCGTAGTTAGGTGCTTTTCCTTACACTCTTGTTCACAAAGGGCGCAAACCCTGCACTGCACTAACACTTATTGTATTTCCACACAGTGCAGAATGCACTTAAATGTCACTGATCCCACTTCTGACATGTAAGGTTAATTGACTAAGTGAAGCGCGAGATATTTCGAGATGATTTAATTTATTTAAAATCAATTCTCTAATATTTAAATCTATGAAAATGTTTGCATATATATCAGAACTACCTGAATTGGTCTGCCCGTTTCAACCACCCGGAAGGGACTAACACTGGGTTCAAGGCATAGCGCAGTTCTCCCTTACTTCACTTTTGAAGTCAACACTCTTCGAAGGCGACGAATGACCAGCTATAGGGACAAAGGGGCTATGTGTTTATTCTCGATAAGGTCCCACTCTATTTGGGCGTATAGAAACTAGACTGGCTCTTGGCTGTGTATGTTCCCCTTGCTGTATTTTCTTACATTACGCGCGATATTTATATTTTTTAACATATCAACTTTGATACAATACTTTTTATACCGTAAGCGAATGGGTGAAGGTCGTTTTATATTCGAATCCTCTACTATATTATTCGTAGAATACATCGATATAAAATATTCCTCGGTTCGAGGCGAATCGGTTGATCTATAATATTGATACATTTTGTCAAAGACTAAGGACGTTATCGTCATTCATATTATATATAAAATCGATTAATATAGTAAAATTTTTAATATTTTCGTCACTTAAAGTTGATGCGAGAATAGAAAAGATCTTATGATTCGAGACGAATCGATTGACTTAATATTGATGCATTGTATTAATCAGGAAGGAAGATACGGTAATGCATATTATTGCAAAAAACGGTTTTTATGATCAAACTTTATTCATTAACATAATTTGAAACGGATTAGTAGAATTTTTTAAATTTCAGTAGTAATTTTTTTCAATGAAAACCTAATCTTAACTTAAACTAACTTAGCATAATGCTAGAAAAGTGATAGGGTTCGATAGAATTTCCCCCTTCCCCTTTGCAACTCGAAAAATTACCATCTTAAATACCAAATTTGATTTGCCTGATTTGTAACTATATTTAAACAAACTTTTGTATTATTTTGTAATTTTCTAATGTTTTGTACATTTCTATTCGAAAATTGATTCAAATGAAAGCTTTAGTTTGTCGATTATTTAAAAAATCACAAATGCTTCCTCTATGGGGAAGCACATACATTTGCTAACGGGAAGCAAGGTTCTCGTGAAATGCGCGGCATATAAATATAAATGCAAAAAAAGTGGATATACTTGAGGTCAAATTCACAGCTAGTTTTTTGTTGTTAAAAAGTTATTTTTTATCTGAAAATTGAACTATTCCAGTTTTGCTTGAATACTGATCTTATATCAAATGAAAATTCAAGTATTTTTTGCACAACTATCGTACTTAGCTGACCCACAGAATTACAGGGAAATTACTTGTCTAAAGACATTGTATAAGATATTCACTTTTTATCTGAAATGACAGGATTGTTCGTACAATCGGACCTGCGTGGCAAAAAATGTATGAACAACACGGCTCAAAGAAAGGCGTAGCAGGATATCGGGAGAATCTGCTTACGATACATGTGTCTGCAAAGATGCAGCATCATGCCAGCCGGACCTATCGATGGCCTGGATTGATTACCGGAAAGCTTTCGATTCGACCTCCCATAGACTTATCATCTGTCTCATCTATCTCATGGTGGTGAGACATGGTAATTGCTGAAATTTTACCGCTCTCGGATTTTAGTGATCTTGTAAAGAGGGCGGCGTGATGTATACTGATAATTAGCATATTCTTGGTGGTTAAACATTAGAAATCCCAATAACAATAGAGGATGGAAGTGCCCCTCGATAAGTAGACAATAAGTGTAGTTCAGTGACATCTTTACTGGATTTTTTGTTTAAAAAAATAATGGATTTAATTGCAACAATTATTCAAATTGTTCAAAAGAATTTTTGTATTAACATTAGGGTATTACATATATATATGTACAACTATTTGTCATAAGGACAACCGCAGGATTTCTCTGGGATCGGGTGCTAATCTGAAAATTTGCACCCGATCCCAGCGAAATCGCGGTAAAATTTCAGCCATAACCACGTCTCGCTACCGTAAGATAGGCAGTTACAGTCTGTGATGGAATCAATACGACGATCTGGCAGAAGTCCCGTGCACAGTGAGGACACGGAGCGACACAAAGACGACTGCCTTCTGCATTTTCCCCGCAAGTGTTTTATCATATTGTTTACACGGAGGGATGCTTTTCAGGCTATTACCCAGTGAAAACTTGGCACCTCTAAGAGCGCCGATGATAAGGATAATCATCCATTGAACAGAATATCTCGGGTACCATCGACGCAACTCCCTTACATAGTCCCTATACCTCTTTCTTTTTATTCTCCATAGCTATGATGTTTTTGTCAGCTGGTGCCGAAAATTCGATAACGAACATGGTTCGCTTCTCGAAGTCAAGGAGAACCATGTCAGGTCTCGAGTGTGCAACAGGAAAAATGGTCAAGAATATAAAGTTCCAGTATATGCGGCACTTCTCATTCTCGCCAATTAGTAGCGTTAAGCGGAGCGATATTAAGATTAATGTCGTAAGAGTGACAGAGATGATCATAAAGCATTCTTAGTGTCGCGTTGTGTCTTTGGGTGTACGTCGTTCCCGCATGAGATGGACAACTAGAGAGTATCTGTCCTAGATGCTCGGGGTGTGTATAACACGCCCTGCACCTATTATCGGGAATGTCTTGGCTCAAAATGTGGTGACGGTATATTAAGGTGGAAATGACACAGTCTTGGCTTGCAAAAATGAAACCCTTCGTGCCCGACTTCCATCCGCGTGATTTAAGGAAAGCAGAAGTTAACTCACACGAGATTGACGGATCATCCAAGTTTCTGTGGTAGAACCTGAGCATCCTCTTATCAAGGAGCTGTTCCCGGAAGTTTTTCTTCTGTGCTTTCTGAATCCAGGCTTTTAGGAGTGCGTACTAGAGATAGATAAGATTCGATACATTCTGCTTACTTCCGATACTGAAGTTGAGTCCATGTGTTTCAGCAGCCTCCTCCGCTGCTTTGTACAGAAACGCTCCTTTGCCCTATTCTTCATGCTTCCTCAATATTTTAAGAAGAGGATCTCTTCCATTCGCAACTCTATGTACTGTGCCCAAAATAATCCTGTTGTAAAGACATTCAAAATCCAATATTCCGCGATTACCTTCACGGCGTGTGATGTAGAGTCGTGGAACACAAGACTTAAGATGCATGCTTTTATTGATGTGCATAACGTTTCTCGTCTATGGAACCACTCCAAATGAATAGAGTACTACCGGGACACCTAGCTTGTTCGTTGCAGGTTGCTGTGGCAGTTCGTTAGACCAAATCTAACGGATGATACGTTTATATCTGGTTCGAAAAGTTTTCTTTATAGACATCACATCCTGAATGCGGATCTGTGGCAAGTCCAGGAATGTATAAGTTTTTCCAGCGGAAAGATGTCGCATATGCCATTCTATCGACGAGCTCAGGGTCTTCAGTGATGCCACTAAGTTATCATCACTTCAAATAAACGAGTGACCTTGCTCTTTCGATTTGTACGTTTGACGAAAAGGTACCCGTGGGAATGACAAAGTGCTATAGAGAGTGGCACTGAAAGAGAGCTCTTTGGAAGGTGACCTTGCTGGTTGTCACACGATTTTGTTCAGATGAGATAGTGAACCTGGTTTTCCAATGTGGCATCAATCTATCTATACACCTCGGGATTTTCGGATGAACCTATAAGTTTCCAAAAGACAGATGATAAGTTAATGGGAGGTAGAATCGAAAGCTTTCCGTAATCAACCCAGGACATCGAAGTGTCACGCTGATAGGATGCTGCATCTTTGCAGACACATCTATCGAGATAGGGTCTCCCGACATCCTGCTAAACCTTTCTTTGAGCCGCGTTGTTTATATATTTTCAGCCACACAAGTCCAATTGCCCGAACAATTCTAACTCCTCGGCAGTGATGGGTGGGCATTCTTCCTCGGGTGTTGTTATAAGGGCATCACACAGCTCCTTGAAGCTACGTATGTTCGCTGAATCTTAGTCCGGGCTATGTTGCACTTCGTAAACTTCTATTTAAAATACTTTGACCTCCTCTAGTTTTGGCGGGTGGTCGATAGTAACTGGAGGATCTTGGAACAGTCGACATGGGTCCGAGAGAAACTGTTGGTTTTCTCTGACTGATATATATAGTTTCCAGGTAACAAAATACATTTTAATATTTTTGAATTCCTTGAGAAAAACTTAATCGAAAATTTCTAATACCGAAATTTAAGTAAAAGCTTAATTAAGGACTTATAGAGGTTTTGAGCTCGACCAATCAGGAGCGCACTTTAAGAGATCGAACGTACATGTAACTCTAATGAGAGTAGGTGCACAAGCAATCTGAGGCCATGTAATTTCATATTTTCAGGAGGCTGTGAATTTCAATGGTGAAACTTCACAGGGTCACTGAGCGACGTCACAGGACATGACGCATGACATGACTTGTCATGACACAAAAGATGATATGTAACATTCCCTGACATGACACATGACATAAAACAGAATACGACATGGCAATACATGACATGACACATGCCGCATACCATGAAATAAGATAATATGGCTCAGGGTTAAATTCAACTGAAGAAAGGAAAGGTTTTTGACCTTTCCTTTCTTCAGATGAATATTGGCACACTTGTATAACCCAAAGTCTGCGTGCTTCTTGGTTATATTTAAAGAACTCTTATTTGTACTTTTAGAACAAGCATAGATCCTTAGGTCATCCGTATAAAATACATACATCTTATGCTGGCCTGTTATTCTCTGGGTTGCACTAGTTGCCTTCTTTCATTAGGAACATAGTGCATCCTAAATATGAAGCGAATATGTAGGCCAGATGTTGGTATGAAGAAGTAAACTTCTTCCACCTGCAGTTCTTAATATTATCTGTCCCTGCAGCGTATTCTGTCTTCTCTTCCTTGTATCAGATAGCACCTATATTTTTTCAATACTATTTTTATTATTATTATCATTCTTGATTATCAGCAGTTTGAAATTGTTCAGTGCATCATTAATGATCCTCAGTTCTTGGCCGAAATTTCGACCCTTTCCGTTCTTCTTCTTGTTTTGTTGTTTTGGTCTTTTGATCTATCGTCGGTTTTAGCCTTCGATTTTAATCAGAAAAAGCTCTCGCACCACCATAAATTAAAAAAATTGATGGTCCAGAGGTCGGACTTCTCCAAGATATCCTCACGAAGGGAGGCATCCATTTCAGCCAGATTTTCGGGCATAGGAAGAACCTGCATGTTAATTTATCTCTTTATCCGAAAATCACAATCATCTCGCAGAAGGTGCCTGCTTTCCACGGTTGGTTTCAATGTCGCTTTCTCATCTTCGTATGTAGCTTGTTCAAGTAGCGGTTAGAAAAGCGATCCGTACACACATTCAGTTTTCCAACGGTAGGCACGTTGATTTCGCAATGACTGATGCGAAACTTCCTAAAGCTTTCGGCGTTTCTCACCCCGGAGAGTGTGCATATGCGCCATTAAGCCTCTGTTCATAGGGATAATGCTGGCATCGTAGCAGTTCAGCACGTCATTTTTCAGTTGATTCGTTCACTCAATATGGGCGATTCGCCGATTCGACGTTGCCTTTCCATCCAAATTATTTTTAGTACCCGGAATTTTAAGGTAATCGGGATTGTTTTCCTACCCATTGTCGGGTGCTTTTCGCGTTTGACTGTTTTAAACCGCACTTACAACTTTCTGGTTCTGGCACAAAAACTTAATTGTATTTTTCTGCTGCCCGCTCAAGAAAGTTTGTCTCTCTAAATCAGAAAATACTCTCCTAATTTTTTCAGAATTTGAAAACATTATTTCGAGGTTGTGAACTTCGGATTTCCGTACGCGGCCGATTGGTAAAAATTATTTAACGCTGGTAAAAGTCATAGTTTTTCAGTTTTATCATGGATAAAACTGGCGCCCAAGCTATAAAGCTGTTCTGAAACATTGCGCAACGTAACAGTTTTATTTCATTAAGTTGTTTTAAATTAGATTTAATATACTACTTTCTTGTAGATATTTGTCTCTTAAAAATGTCAATGTATTCTATATCCTTTAAATATTTCTTAAGAGGTGACAATACTTTAATTCACCAAAAGTTTATAATTTTATAAGTTTATAAGTTAATTTTGAAGACTCAGGGCATGGGTTGACGTTGCAAAAAAATAGGGAATTTCTGTTTCCGGAAAAGGAACAAATTGAGGGGGGAGGGGAATCTCGCATTAAAAATCGAAATACGAATTTTTGGACCACTCTAATGTGCGTAACTTGATTGAAAAATAAAATCGGAAGCACATTGCAACTATAATAATTAACGAATAGAATGATTTCTTGAAAACTTCAAAAAGACTTGGTACTTTAAAAATATTGTAAATTAAATATTGAAATTCATACAAAACTGAAAAAATAAATCATTTTTTCGAAAAATTTCGATGACGTTGATTGTAAGATTGTAAGAGTGTAATTTCCTTTCATGGAATTTTTGACTTTGAGTTTTGGTTAAATATAAGGAGCCCCTGGACCCATTGAGAAAATTATTTCAATGATAATGATTGAAACACAATTACATTTGTCATATAACGCGAAAAAAGGAACACTTGTAGATTTCATAAAACAACACTTTACAATTATTTGTAACGAGACATATATAACTGCATGTCAAATAATGAAATTATTACGAAATTAAGAATCGTCAAGCAAAAGTTATTCAGACATATATTAAATTACTTCCATTTTCTTTCACAGGCAATTTTTTAATAATTAAGTACAGTAAACAGGTTCTAAGAACGAAAAATAAAAAAAAACAATTTTTAAATGATATTTGTCAGTTTCTCACATGCAGTCATCGAAATAATGTAAACTTTAGTATTCTGTTAGTACTGTCTATTTTGAAGCCTTTACGATTTAAAAGCAAAAAATGCTAAATTTTAGCAGTTATGCTTCAAAAAGCTTTAAACACATACAATTTGTCATAGGTATTTATAGACTTTATACATCGAAAATTTACAACAGAAAATATTTCGATTTCACACTTGTTTGATTCCTAGTTATCTGTTTTTAACTTTCGGGGGAAACATAGACAAACTTGATTATAGATAAGATAGACTTACTTGATTACAAACATTCTTATAATATGTTTAACTGTACATCATTGTGATAAGACGCGACAAATTTCTTTCTCATATTGTTGAGAAAGCTTTCCGGTAATCAATCCAGGCCATAGATACGCCTTTCTTTGAGCCGCGTTGTTCGTACATTTCTTGCCACATAGGTCCGATTGCCCAAACAATCTTATCATTTAGGATAGCTGTGAACATTTTATAAAGTGTGTTTAGACAAGTGATTGGCCTGTAATTCTTTGGCTAGGCTAAGCTGCCCATTTGCGGCAGGTCTACTGTACGCCCATCCACCAACCACTCTGGAATTGTCTCTTCCGACTTCAAATATGAGGTAAAAATACGGGCCAGATGGTGGTGGGTTGAAGAAAACTGCTTTCACCAGATGGTCTTGATACCATCTGGTCCCAGAGTGGAATAGTTGTTCATACCTCTCAATACTTTTTTCACCTCCTCGGTAGTGATGGTTGAGCATTCTTGCTCAGGTGTTTTTATGAGGTC
>JAAAKG020149572.1:0-10026 GCA_010014905.2 Druon quercuslanigerum
TATGGCTTCTTATGTCCCTTCTAACTAGGGTTTCATTCACACATTCTAACCATTCCTTCCGCGGTCTGCCTCTGGGCGTGTGTAATTGCAAATAAATCAGTTTCGCCAAAATTTCCATAAAATTTACGCGACGCGGGTTAGCATCCTGCGATATCCCCACCACTCTCTTCTCGCGTGGGATTCCCAATCCTCATTTCTCGAAAACTAATGCTTCTTCAGCAACCGCGCTCGTACATGTACTCATCGATCCTTCTTTAGCGTCCGTGCTCAAAATATTTCATCAGTCATCTGAGCATAACAATTTTTTAAAGTTAATTAGTTTTCCAGAATTTATATTATTTGTAAGCCAGTCGTGTTTATGCTCATGAGAGTTAAAAATTGTTACATGAAGTTAATGTTTTCTTTTCTTTGGAAGTGAGCTGCACCTCGTGTAACAGTGTCTGAAGGTGGCTCGGGGCTCGGCGCGTGCAGGACGTGATTGTGTCGCGTTCCTCTTCTCTCTCTCATTCCCTTCTCGTCTTCCACCTCTCTCAACGCCGGCACCTCTCACCACTCATCCCTCCCGCCACCCGCTGCACCACTTTTCAGGCATCCTTCCTTTTTGCCATTGGACTCTTTGCTTCTCTCTTTCGCCGTGCGCTCTGCCGCCGCTGTAGAACCGGACGGCTCCCACCACCTCCACTAGAGCTACGAGCCTCAACAAACGGAGACTCATGTTGCTCTCATTGCTCCTAGAACTCTACCAATGGCGTAGACTCTTCAAAAGGGCCTAAATCCAGCCCAATTCTTTTGACAATGACAAATCTAATCTCATTTGTAACCTTCTCCAAGCAAATTTTTTAGCTTGTCGATCGTCCTGGACTGACAGTGACATTAGATAAGAATCAAACTGTCGATTTGTAAATCGTGAAAGATATGTGACGCTGGAATTCATCTACGATGTTTGTTTCAATCAGATAGCAAGACCAGATATGACTCTATGAGATCAGATTAATTGTTCGTCCAATGAACTTATTCAGTATTTCTTAGAAAGAGATATCGCTATAGTGGAAGGAAGGTACAAAAAATGAGAAACATCCGAGAAAACATCTGAAACTCAGTATTTCTTATCAAACTCATTACTGGAGGTGGAATCTAGAGCAATACGAATCATTGTGGATAATTAGCATCATTTGGAAAAAATCGCAGACCGGTAACTTCTTATGCTGAATATGTATGTTTGGGTCACCGTTTTCCATAATGAATAAGGGTCATTCCATAAACACTATATATGAACTTGATAAGCGATAGGGTTTGCATTTTTTATTTACCATACTCAATAAATATTCGCTAAAATCAAATGTTTGCTCATTTTTTAATTTGATAAGAAAGATTCAAGGTATAATAATGCAGCGTTTTCTATAGCGTAAGACTGATGGGAATCTTTATGTGAACCAGGACATTGCTTTTTCAAGAGGATAAGATAAAATTGACCTATGCCTACATGTGTACGCAACTCGACATCCGTGTAACGACCACTACGCCAGTGTTTCTAGGCAAGGCGCGTGGCTGGAATGCGGCGCAGTCGTTCGTATGTAATTGGCAGGGATGGGCCAATTACAAAGCTGTATGCGACGAAAATTCAATTGCATCATGAAGGAAGAGATTCTTGTAATTCTAGAATCCAGTTGTAATGGCTAACAGGAAAAAATGGAAAATTGATGTTACGTAATGGTATGAATCTTCTTTCCTAGTGCTATAATGATTGTAGAAAGTATTTTATTATGCATCTTGGATAAGGTTGAATTGAAGTGAAATAAAAACAATTCTAAAATACTCCTATAAATAATTTAGCTTGCAGGTGATTTTTGTCGGCGCTCACATCTTGGAAATAACTACTGGTAGGTGGTAGTGGCATATCACATCAGAGACATGTGGTTTTCAGGATCCTTCTGCTCGCCCCATTGAACGGTTGCAATATTGCAAGGCTTTACTTGGACTCTATTTTAATCAACTATGTCGTAATGCTACCCTCGACAGGGTATGCATACGCACGACTCTAGGTAAGAATGGCCGACTTAATTACGAGAATATATGGCGAACGCAGCAAAACCCAGAGCCATAACCACCAGCGCCGGTATCACACTGATTTGCATACCAAGCGGCTACAACCTCTCTCTTTTTCAACAAGAAACGTCCTCCTCTCCCTTTATCGTTTCTCTTATTTGGTCAAATAAGAAATCGCAACTATCGACACTTGCTTCTGAAATCTGGTCAATATTTCTGAAATTTAATGACTGCAGATAACATTATCTTCTGCGATATCAATTTCAGTCTAACAACAAGTAATGAGGATACAAACTGACTTTTTCGACTTTACTGCAATCTAAATGAAGATTTCATTCCTTTTCAGAAGGTTCTACTGAAAGTTTTATTTTTTTCTGGTATAGAAACAAATAGAAAAATATATCTGACTACATAATACGAATGAAAGTACACCATACCATGGATAAGAGTGCATCGATAATATGTAGATATGAAATCAGATGGAGGGCAAAAATATGGAAGAAGCTGAGCTTAGAAAAAAGCTGAAGAACGAAATAATTTATGGAGTGGTGTCGGATGTATATCGGTGGCTGGGATCGCAATACTCGTATGCACTATCGGGTGCGTTTCGCATAATGTGTCATAAATAGGCGGCGCGCACAACTCTCGCATACCGTGCTGAAACAATAACCATTGTGGTGGCTGGTTCTGTTTATAAATAAGCTCTTATAAAGCCAGGTAGGGGATTCTCAAGAGTATGGGTATTGGGTATACTCCACCTCTACCGGTAAAGGTCTTACGTTCACCATCGACTGCTTATGCAGACCGCAAGATTGTTATCTGAAAGGCAGCTCTGCTCGCAGGTGGTCTTATCAGGCCAAGGGTAAAACACCTTCTTCTTGCCGAGTTTGTACTTTCAGAGGCGCGCTTCCCCTGGTCAGGGTACGCCGAGGCGCCATTCGCGTGCCACTCTCAGATTAATACTCACTTTGAAAAAATATCCCATATTCCCTTACTTTATTATTTCTAATTCAGTTTAGATTATGCATTTTGCATATACGGAACATTTATAATTTACAGTGATGGTGTAGGTCTGGAGTGTCCAACAGTGCACAAGCGATTATATAAAGTTGGAAACATTTATCTCCACTTTCCTTACGACATCTGTTGTTTCTCCTGTTCTGCGAAACAGCGTGTTGCCATGCTATTCAGCAGGTTGGAGAAAAATCAGGTGTTGCAAGAAATGTGGGGTCAAGTATTGCTAAGCTTCATATAACCGTATGTACACTGTTGGGCACTCCTGCGTGTAGATTTTTAATGAAACAGCTTGTATCCAGTCAGTTTCTTTACAAAATTGGAAAATTGCTTGATCTTGGACTAGGTTAACTTTTTGTCAGTGGAATCAGGGGGCAAAAATGGTAAAGGATGTGAAGGATACTTGTGAGTTATTGGAAGCGAATTACTTGAGGAAAAAGGTGATTACAGGTGCGTTCCTTTGAGAGCTATTAGGGGCCATGTCTTTACCAACAAAAAATGGAAGTATTCAGAGCTGAAGAAAAGTGAGTAACTACCGAGTTACTTCGCGCCTGGTAACCGACAGTGAGAACCGGTAGTGGTCAGGATAATTTGAAACTGGTGCGATTTTCGCTCCTTGACACCAAGTCACCGTGTCAGACACAGTGGACGGCCGTTGGCAATCCTGCTTCCTAATTTGGTTCGCCGACACCTCCAGATAATTTTCTGCGCACCTTTTTCTCAACACACCTGTGATAACTCAAGAGGTGACAGTGTAATGCCTCAAAATACTTGCATGAGGCTGAAACCAAAGATGTTTTATTATATACCTGACTCATTTTCTTCACGGTTATTGTGTCCTAAGTTCTGTGGGAGTTTTTTTAGTGCTATTCTTAAGTTGACGATTTGAAGGAGGATTTGTAGGTGGAACTGCTTGTTTGAGTTGTTTTTAAAAGGAAAAGACATAATTCTAAGTTTAATAAAGAACCTGATTCCAATTCCTGTCTGCATAAATATTTCTTTTGTCAAAAAAGATGTATCGTATCCCGCTGTCGAGTACTAACTGGGAATAAAAAGTGGTACGTACTCGGTAGCCCACGCAGGACGTCATCCCACGTGATAAACCAGAGGAGTGCAGAACGAAACTTTGAACATGTATACTGAGCAGAGCATCAGATACATTCGACTGAAGCACAATGAAGGGCAAATAAATGGCCTACTTGCGTCATATTTCAGCGAAGATAGGCAATTCCGATAATACCTACATTGCATACTACTATGTTGAACGTTTTAATGAATTTCGCCTCAGAGACGAATTCCCCCATGTTTTCACTCATTCCTTTATGAAAGTGATTTATCGATACTCAATTCATCAAGCTACTTCCAATTTTATTCATAATAGGGTTGATTTATTCAGCTTATAGTGCATAACGTTAGCTAGTTTTAGACTAAAGATAATTGATTAAAAAAGTTTAGAAAAATTCAGAATTAAAAATTGTATTATCAGGTTAAATTTAAACTATATATTCTTCTTGTGAATTGCATTGGGACTAAAGATAGTTGACTCTATTTATTTACTTGCAATAATTCATGTTGACAAAATAATTTGAATCTGAGTTAAGATTTGGATAGAAGCCACGTGGGCTTTCACGCAACAGGTATGCACTTATTGGGTCGTATTCGCGTGGGTGGAAGCTCGTCAACGTTCCTTTTGTCGTACCCTCTTGTGCAGCCCTCGCATCCTGGTCCTTGGAAGTTGGAACTCTCATCCTCGATTGTCCACGAAGAATTCAAATGAAAGTAAGGATGTATTTCACATCGTGGGAGTTGTAATCCTTTTGCGGATATTAAAGGACAGTTTACGATTGTTCGCCGTCCCCGACCTTCTTCAATGTCTAAAAATGTCTATGGAACAGTCAGCGTAGGATGCGCTTGGCTATTATCATCGAGTAAAATGAGTTTGCGTTCTGAAACATAAAAAAATGCTGGAATAAGAATCAGAATGAAACTGTCAGTTTTATGACGACAAACCTACCTAAGAACAATTAACATATATCTTCTTAGAAAATTGCAAAAGATTCTTTTAATACCTCTTTGGCAATATTGTAGGTACTTGAAAACAATGCTACATTTCCATATAATTTCTTGTGACTAAATCGCTGGGTGTCTAGAATTACTTTGTGATTGACGATCGGACTTAATGAAAATTAGTTTGGATTATATTGATATAAATTTCATGAAAGCGAGAAATTCTCAGAGTGTACTGAACTCGAGACTGAACCCAAATCTTTTTTCACAGGAAACGAGTCTGCAGAAATTGCTATACTATAATGAAGTCAGGGGGAGTAACATTAAACGTCTGAGAGCTGCTGACTAGCCACTCATTTTCCAGCAATCAGACCTGTTATTTCCTGAAAATTTTTTCCTTTACTTCTTCACTCTCTTCTTTTCCTCTTCTCTTCTATCTAACTTTGTCTAGATAGTACTTTTAATAAAAAGATTTTCCCTTGTTTTGACAAATTTCCAGAATGGAGCTTAAGATTCTTTGTCGAAAGGTAAATGCACAATCTCGGTCAAAATTGTCATGGGCAACTGTCGAATCGCTTTCTCTGCCTCCGGCGACAGGAGCGGCATGTTTCACGAGGTACTTAGCTAATTAACCGAGACTGAAAAAAGAAATTGCAAATTGGACTTATAACGATGAATCGTAACATTCGGTCATTATTATCATTTTTTTCAGCTTTATGGTTCGTTTATCTTGCTGAAGAAGCACACAGCTTGTACCGCCCCCTGGGCCTCTCATCGATAAAAACCAATATCTTCTTTTTACTTTTTTTAAACGAGGTGTATCAAATGTCCCAACAATTGTTGAACCTAGCGTACTTTTTTTTCGTTTGTTAGAATGCAATGACTTCAGCATAATAGCTACTTCCAAGAAGTAAATTCTACAGCACACTAATCTTGATGAGTGCATACAGTAAAGACCACTGTGAACGATCACGATATGATACTTACTCGCAACATCAAGTATATATGTATCTTGAAAAAAAGTTTCCATTCGAGGGTCACGTATCGTGCATATTAATCTCTGGTCACTTTCATTGACGTAAAATGAGTCAGAAAACCGAGTAATTCCTTAGCCAGCCATTCACCTGGAATTTCTGCCGGTAAGTGCGTCAGACCAGACTTTTATCCTTCGGACTCGGAACTCGAATTATGCTTACGGATATAGTAGATGCATTTATGACACATTCTCTCCCACGCTTTCCGTGATTCAATTCACACGAGTCGATACCGGACAATGGCATAAGTTGGAGTTCCCGTGATTTTCAAGGACGTCACCACTGGGCGGTTCAAAAAGGTTCATGATTTCATTCGAGTTTTTAAAACGCAAAAAGAAAATATTCCTGAACGAAAAGAACGTGTTGTGAACTATAAGCTTTGATAATAAATCCAGAATAACTTAAAATATTCAAAAGTCAGACTTTAAATTACAAAATGCTCTCAAAACCGGCAAAATAATGTTATTTTTCGCGAAAACACATTGAATTCAACATAAAAAAATATGTATTCACAAGATTTAAAGTCCTTTAAGAAGAAATGAATTTTATATCCAAAAAGATAAATTTTCAAATAGCAAAAATTATTTTTACCCAATCAGTTGCATTAATAACCAAAAAGATTAACATTCCAGCAATAGAGACGAAATTTCAACAAAACACTCGTTGAAATTTAAATTAAATATTATCTTTTTTAAGCCAAAATACGAATTTTTGAAAGACAGTTGATTTTACAAAAAATATTGTTACTTTAAAGACAAAAACAAGATAACTTTTCTACCATAAAACTGGAATTTACAATCCAACAGAACGAATTTTTAACAAAGCAATGTAGTTTAATTTTTCAACCAAATAATTAAACTTCCAAGAAAATGGCCTAATTTTTAACCAAATATTATTGTAACTTTTAACGTACAAACCGAAATTTTTAACAAAAAAATTAATTTTTTACCAAAAGAAGAATTATCTACAAAATTCATGAATTTTTGACTTTTCAACCAGTTGATTTAAAAAAAAAAAAGAATTGGACAAAATAGTTCAATCATCAGCCTAATAGATGAATTTTCAACAAGGAGGATGAAATTTCTATAAAAAAACTAGAATTTTTAACAAAATAGTTTAATCCTCAACCAGAAAGATTAATTTTTACCAAAATACATCAATTTTCCAAATTTCTCTATATAATTGAATTATTAACATACTAGATTAATTATCTAAATGCTAGCTTAATTTTCCATCAAGAAGACGAAATTTTAACCAAATGGTTTAGCTTTTAAGCAAAAAGAATAATAATTTTTTCGGAAACAGTTGCCCTTTATACCAGAAAAGATGAATTTTTAATAAGAAAGTAAATTTTTAATCACGAGGAATAAAATTTCAAATAAATAGTTGAATTTAAATCTAAAAAAGACAAGTTAAAAAAATGGAATCGTAAATTTGCATTTTGAGAAATTAATTATCAAAAGAAAGATTTATTTCCAAACAGTTTAATTTAGTCAAAAAAGACTCATTTTTAACAAAATAGTTGAACCCTCAACAAAACAGACGAATTTTCAATAAAAAATTGAGATTTAAAGCTAAAGACCAACAAAAAAGACCAGGCGGATTAATTTTCTTCCAGAAAATACGAATTTTCAACAAAGTACTGAAATTTCCAAGTGAAAATATCAATTTTCAATAAAAATCGAATAGTTAAATTTTCAGTTAAAAAATTAGTTTTTCACAAATAAGTTAAAGATTCAACCAAATAGTTTCATTTTCAACCAAAAATATGATTTTTTTAACCAAGAAGATTAATTTTGTACCCAAAAAAGAAGTATTTACTACAAAATACATAAAATTGTAGTAAAATGGGTTGAATTTTCAAATTAGAAAGATAAATTTTGAACCTAAAAGTTGAATTTTTAACTAAAAAGTAAATTGTGAAGCAATTAGATGATTTCTCGGCTAAAAAATGTGATGTTTCCTCAAGTATTTCGACTTTCAATTAAGCAGTTGAGTTATTCACAAAATAGTTAAATTTTCAACCAAGTCACAAAATTCTGAACCGAACGAGATGAATTACGAACCAAAAATATAATAACAGACGTTTTGAACAACAAGCAATTAGCTTTGAACTAAAAGTCGTTGGCTTTTTATATTTGATTCTAATAAATCAGTTCGCACTTAAGCGAAAGACCGAGAAAAGGGGGAAGTTTCTTGAGAAACGAAAAAAATTCTTTAAAATAAGGAGGAAAGATGAAAATCAAGGAAGACGAAAATCCGTACCCCAAGTAAAAATTCTTCGACTTGGTTTTGACTTGATTTGCCCTCAATCAAGACATGCTGAAGTCGAAAAGGTCGACTTGAGCATGGCTCAGTTGTGAGACGGAGCCAGACTTCAATTTATGTCTTGGAGACAGGATTCTATTTCTTAAATCGCATATTTATGACTCCAAAACAAGCGTTTTATAACTTCGATTGTATACCTGGTCTAAAAAAAGGGTCATTCTGACTGCCATAAAAGCTAATGTTTGTTAACGATCAAACAATCTTGTCATTTGTATTATACTTTTTTGACGAAGATACCGAAAATGTTGCTTAGGATATCCTTTTCGAAAGTTACAATTTTTATTTGTATGAAGAAAAATTTTCATTTAACAATTGTCATTTAATTTATGAGTCGAAAAAGGTTCGACCATCTCACCCAAGAGAAGGCTCGTCTTGAGACAAATAAACGTCGTCTTACTCAAGACAAGGCTCGACATAAGACAAGTAAACTCTGTCTTACCTCCTGTGACCATAAACATAAGACGAAGGCTTATGTCTCGACTCAGTTTTGAGACGCAGCCAGACATCGATGCCTTGAAGACGAAATCAAGACATCACCAAGTCTAATTGAAGTCGAAGCATTTTTACTCGGGGAGACATGATAAATATGAAAATGATTTTCAAATTTTTAAATTAATTATCGAACGGTACCCTTCCTGAGTCATCTTTCACAAAATTCGCAAACTTGGTCAAAATTTATCATCAGGAAACATAATAAACATTATCTAAGTTCATTTTGTTACTTCCACTAATCCCCCATAACCCTGTTATGAAGCGTTTTGATGCGATTTTACGAAAGCCCAAAAATAAAGACTTTCTTTACGGAAGTTACAAGAAATCTTTTTAAACACTTTCAGCTTCTATCTGATAAGGCTAAGTGTGTGAAGTAATAAGAAATATCTGGCTTCAATCACCAATTCCAGAGACTTTTCCGTGAGTGTCTAAGTTGTCTCATTACTCTAGATACGATTTTCAAGGTGTATCTCACAAGTGCCATTATTACTACTTAAGGTAGCAGGGTTCGCAATTAAATGGCTCGTCCAAGGCTTGAGGCCTGTATCGAGATTCTTGTACTTGCGACAACGGTACCTCGTGCGATATTAACCCCAACATACAATTTGTCACTAATCTAACATCCGCTAACAGCAATAAATATGTGTGTATACTCCTGGGACCTGTCATTAACACATCGCGAATAATATGCTGGGAAAGATTTCTTCTCTGATAAATTGACGCAATGCGTCGACCACAAGACCATTACTCTCAGATTTGGATCTACACTTTGCTACCTTAAAACAAAAGTAAAAGAAAATGGTCTACTAATGTCTGAGGTAAAGCAGATATAAGTGGCTTATTTTTATCTAATAACTTTTTACATGCATTCTATGGTTGTGCTATTTTATTTTGACACCGATTAGGGTAGTTCCGGGTTCGAGCCCAGGTCGTCTTGAATTTTTTTCTTATGTTCTACATGTGAAAAGTAGGAGTTTGACATCACATTGGAAAATATTAATTTCAATAGCAATTTTTTGCAATGATTTGCAACCTGGTTCGGAGCAGTGTTGCGGAGTGAACGTGTTATTTAAATAAATAACGCGAGAATTCCAGATCAATCTAA
>JAAAKG020149573.1:0-10026 GCA_010014905.2 Druon quercuslanigerum
GTTTATTATGTAAGTGGTATGGAATGGAAGTCATGTAAACCCTTAGGGGACACATTATGAATAAAGAAGAAGAAAATAAAAGAGCCTGTTTTTCTCTACTCATTAGGGACCATACCAAAATTACGCAACAGCTCAAGGGCCGGGAGGGGGGGGGGTATAAATGTTATTATTTGTTTAGAAATGTAACAATTTGCTTAAAAAGACATCCTTTTATGGTTAAAAAATTTAACTGGTTTTGTTAAAACTTTGTCGTTTTGATATCTAAACAAAATAAAATTCTTCAAATTATTTAGGTTTTTTTTATATGCATACAAGTATTCTTAGATGAAAATTTAGTATCTCAAAATATTCGAACCTATCCAAAATTTGGAGGATTAAGATGTTTTTTGTACTTCTTAGGGAAATTATATTAGTGAATAAACAACTAATAATGAAATAAGTTTAAAATCGTTTAAACAAATTATTTTATTCTTTTATTTCTTTGAAGGAAAGGTAACGCCTAGAGAAAGAATTTCTTTGTGCTACTCACCAAAAATACAAATGATGAATCAAATCAAACTAGATTAAAAACTTAAAATTCTGTGAAATATGCTGAAATATTTTAAAATTTTTTTAAACCTTTAAAATGCTACTAATTTTCAAATCTCGGGTTTGGTTAAGTCTCCCAGTCTCCTCTATACTTTTTACATTAAAATTCATGAAAAAATAGATATTTTATTCTATAAACATGAAATACGAGTATATTAAAATGAAATTAATAATTATTATATTTCAAATGGCATATAAGTTAATGAAATAATCTATTAAAAATAAAACGTTAAACAAAGAACTACTTGAAAACTTATCATGTGGTGTGAACGAGTTAGGAAAAATGTGGTTTATGTTGGGGGATGGAAGGGAAAGGTGTTATAACTCTTTTATAGAAAAACAGTCTTTTGGCTTAAAAGTTCAAGAAGTTGCATAATTTTTTTTACTTTTTTACTTGCAACACTTCATTTGTCGAAAATTCGTCTTTCTAGTTTAAAAATTTTTTATTTTAGTTAAAAATTCATCCCTTTAGTTACAACTTTGACTATTATTTTGTAAATTTTTTTTGTTCGAAAATTAATTAATTTTTTTAGTTATAGTATCAAAAATCCATATCTTCAGGTCAAAAATTCATTTAATTTATTAAAAACCAATATATTTGTTCTAAAATTCAACTTTGGTTAAAAATTTCAATATTTAGTTGAAAATTCTTTTATTTTTGTTCTAAGATGTTCACTACTACATTTTCGTTGAGAATTCATTTTTTAACGCAACATTTTGTGGTTAAAGATTAATTTTTTTATGTTTAAAAATGTTTACTAAACTGTTATCAATATATACTTGTAGTCTAATAATTTGAATATTTAGTTAAAAGTTAAACTATTTGGTTGTAATTGCAACTTATTAATTGAAGGGACAAATTTGTAACAAAAACGTTTGCATTGAAAATAAAAAATTTTAATTTTTAGTTTAAAAATTAACAAAATTTTATCCAAGTAGTTACATTTGATTGCAAAAAAAAATATTTTTTAACAAAATAGTTCAACTTTTAAATAAGTAAATAATTTTTCAACAAAAAAAAAGATAAAAACTCGAATAAAAATGTAAAACCCAAAAATGTGCATAAACAATAATTAAATTTTCAAATTTCGTGGAAATTACAAAATTTCAGGAATGCGTGGATCTACTGGACTTTCATGAACTCTTTAATTCCTTGAATTTTATAAAATCCCTAAATTTCTTGAATTCTATGGATTCATTGGATACTGTAAATTCCCTAATTTTCGTGAATTCTTTTGTTTCCGTAAAGCCCTTAAATTTGATGAATTCTGCGAAGTCCATGCATCCCGTGGCTTTCTCGAATTCCGTTAATTCCTTAAATTCCCTGAATTCTGTGAATTCCGTGAATTCCATGAATCCTGCGTGCATACCACAATTTTAGTAAATTTCATGATTACAGCAACTTTTTTTAATCCTCGCATTGCATAAATTCTGTGAATTACATAAATTCAGCGTTTTCCGTTAATATCTTTAATTTAATGAATTCCATGAATTCGATGAATTTTGTGAATTTCACTAATCATGCAAATTCCTTTGATTCAATCAATGCCCTGAATTTCACAAATTCCAAAAATTGCATGAATTTCATGAATGCTATGAATTCCGTAAATTTTATATATTCCGTGGATACAATTATACTTTCTACTAGTAGCATCAGTCGCTAGCGACGCGCTCTTATGTAATTTTTGTATTTGAAAGGAAAAATAATTTTCAATAAAAAATGAAAATTTTGGATAATTATTTCTTTGTTAAAAGCTTTTGAACAATTGAATTCAAACTAAAAATATCTGTGAAAAAATAATCTAGACATTTCATAAAACGATTTCTTTAGTTTACAGGATATCAAACAATATGAGGAAAAATTGAACTCGGTTTCAAAGGTATTTAGGACTTTTATAAGCTTTCAAGAAAATAAAAATTTTTTAAATAAATTTCTAGAAATTATTCTCAGTTATAAAATATATTTAACTCTTTGCAACTTCTTAACTGTCTGAGAACTATGTTACATAAATTTAATTTGCATGAACCATACCATTTTGCTTAAATATTTTATTTTTGTCATTTGTCGAAAGATTAAAATATTTTTGTGGGTGCTACTTTTTTTAAAGAATATTCTTAAATTTTTAAGCACAATATAATAATTTAACAAAATTTATTTTATTTTACAGATTTTATTATGCATTTCATCAGCAATGATCACAAAATTCGTTTTCCATCCATTTTTTCACAGCCTTATTTGGTATGCCTTATCCGCTTGTTTTGCCGCAACATCTTGCTTACTATAAAAATATTAATAATATAACCATTTTAATCCGGTAATTATGTATTTATTTGATAAATTGCGATATACAAAAGGATAACAATCAAGTTTAAATTGTAATATATAAGGCCTTAAAAAGTAGATCTAGTTGGTATTTGGACTTAGAAATTAAATTAAATTTCTAACATCAAAAGATGCAATTGAATACAAACAAACATGATATTAAAATAAGATCTTAGTAGTTAATCTCGCCAGTATAGACAATATCTTTTTATAAAAAATATGTATAGAATTACAGAAAAAGAACATAGAATAAACTAAATGAAAATTTTGTTGTTGGTAATTTTATGAATTTACAAAATAAAATTGATACCTCTTGAAATCGTCTCCTGCTTCATGATTGAAACGACTGTAAATCCGATCTATACACACCTTTATTTGGCACATGTATATATATACAATTGAGGTCTACTAAATCGGCTTGTATACCTCTACTCGTATTTATATGTTGATGCTCGTTTACATCGTATGCTACAAAATTTAGCGCTCTATAAATTTGATTACTTCCTATTTTTATGAAAGCTTGTTGTGGCATGTGAAGATTAGACACATGCAGCACCTGTGGAGGAAACTCATAGAGAGGTGCAGCATAACGATGGTGCTCATCTGTTCGCAGATAATAGTAATATCTGGGAAAATTTTGATTTATGTTTATCAACCAGGAAACAGATGCAAAGGGCGCAGTAACAATAGGTCCATCAAAACTATTGCCGTCCCACATTGTTACGTGAATATCGTACTCTGGCAACGGAGAATATCCTGTTACTCCACCTGAAAATAATTGGGAAAGGAAAAATTTACTATAATGGATTAAGATTTCACACAATATTAGCCTAAGCTTTTTGAAATTTTAAACAGTCAAACGTCAACAAAAAATGTAATAGGTGCTCACGAAAGGAAAACTGTCTTCTTTGAAGTAGAGGTAACCGTGAAGAAATGGTACAGATTATTTTCCTTATTTAAGTACTAATTCTAGGTTTGTCTAAATACCTTCTTCGGATGACTACAGTCGGGTGCGACAAGATACATTTTTTGCATCAAGTTGGTTGTTAGGCTTATATTTAAAAAAAATGATAATACAGAACTATAACTACAGCTTGGCTTGGCAAGACAATTAGGAAAAATAATGCGTATAAGAAGACTAGATATTTAATATGTAACAGAAAGATAGAAAAATCCAGGATACATGATACATCTGATACATTCTCTGATGAGAATGCAAACATGAATTAATTGGTCATGAATCTATATTTTTTGTCCTTATCGTAAAAATAGCACTAATGACATACAAAAATTAAAATTTAAAAACTTCCGACACGAAACGGAAAAGAAATTAAAAGACACACACAGCGGGGAGATTTTTTTCGACTCCTAATGATGCTTTTGACAACTCAAGCGAAAACATCCTATCAAAAAGTGATAAATAATAAATTTGTATATCTTTTTTGAGTGCACAATTTTTATTCACTCATCATTTACCTTATTTTGCATAGTTTAGCCGTAAAATAAAATTCCTGCATGTTCGATTATTTTTTATGCTGTCAAAATTTGAATTTTCAATTTTTCAAGAAAATTAAAAAAGTAGTTACGATCATCTTGCTGGGCATTTAAAAAGCAACATTTTTCTTCTCTTGGCTTTAAATTCTATAACTTTGGTCATTTTTGATGACATGATATGCAAAGGCTTGAAGGATTCAATTTAAGAGAGTTCAGTATCTGTAGTTGAGCCTAGTCTTAATACAAATTTTCAGACGAGATAGAATAATGGAAACCTGACATTCAAATATTAAGATAGGCTAATTGTAATATGGTCCTGTACTCTGAATTTAAATAATCACATAAATTAAAATGTTGAATATAAATTACGATAGAGGCAAAGATGATAATCTATAGCTAATGTTTTTGAAGTAAAACACATATTAATTTTAGTCTTATGTTACACGTACTTTCAAAGTGGAGGACTAAATTAATATAAGTAATGTAACCTGAGAATAAATCTTCATTTTTTTTTCTCAGCAAACACAAAGATTTAGAACATAAATTGGACTTTTACAAGAATGTTATGTGACATGACAACATAAGCGACTGCCACATGGAGTATGATTTAAAATTAATGTCACATGGAAGAATTTAGTAAGAGAGTGAGATTGCGAAACATTTGCGTCATTCTTAAAACAATAAAAAAGTATTATATAGTACTTCAAATTAATTATGTCATAGTGACAAAACTAGCATTATCTACACTCATTTTATGTGTATTTGCATGTGTTGCCTTTTTCCAAATTTTTTCAGAGAACGTATTAGGTTAGTGCAAAATTTTACCCACTTCTTTTGTCAATTGTCCACATTATAAAAACTTTTAAAATTGAAAAAAATTTAAACTATAACTTCATCACATGGCGCCTAAATTGCAGTATAAATTATCTGCCGGATAACGGAAATCAATATTTTCTAGAAAATTTTTTCTTCTTGCAGGGTGTGCAATAAGAATTATTTTTTTGTCTTGACTTTTTTTTAATAGTGCATTGTTTGGCTTATAATGTTATTTCTCGTTCCTTTTTTGGATTTCCAAAATGTTACAACTCTGAACATTTTTATTTTTTCGAAAAATGTCATTTGGATAAATTGTTAGGCATTTTGAGTAGTACCAACAACTGTACATAGAATTTTCAAATCTTGAAAAAAATTGGTCTCAAAAATTTTTTAAATCTGACAACTTTTTGAATTATTATCCAAAATGGCTGGCTAACGAACTTGACCTTCAATTTCAGACACTTAAAGGGTATACCAAAGGGCAGTCCAATCTGCTGATTTTTCAAAAGTTATCGTGCTCACAGCCAGATATACAGTCATGAAGCCATACAGGCATACATACATGCATATAGACATATATATTCGTAAAAACCTGTTTTTCGGGTTCTAATACCTTCTCTTATTGAGAATGTGAAGAAAATTTAAAAAAAATTTAAGACAAAAATGAAAAAGAGAAACGAAAAATCAGAAGGCAACCAACCACATTATCATCCTTCCCTTTTTCTTTCCATCGACTCTTTTATTTGTATTATTACCAAATTAGAATAAAAGATCATTAAAAATAAAAAAATAATAAAAGAAAAATAACATTACTGAAGCTTTGGTACTCATACAGTACCCTTCTCAAGGAAAGACAAATATAAACAGGTATCACCGGAGAAAAGGTACTCTCTCTTATAAGTCTATGCACAGGTGTGGGCAATATACAAAGACATCTTTTTTATTCTTTTCTGATTTTTTCGTTGGATGTATGTTTTTTACAGGAGTTGGCATCAATTTGATGATCAAATGTTAAAAAGGATTTTTGATTTGGATGTTAATCTAATTTAAATTTCTTAAATTAAAAGTTTTTACTTGCGTATTCTTGGGATACAACACATGTTGTATTATAGACGTCTATTTTCAAAAACGATTGCAAAGAATACCGAATGGTGCTTTACAACATTATTTTATCTAACTTTAAATAAAATAATGTGCAGAATATAATTATTTAAAAATATTTATTTTATTTTACAGATTTCATTATGCTTTTTATCAGCAAATATGACAAAATTCGTTTTCCTACCATTTTTTCACAGCGTTACTTGGTATGCCCTATCCGCTTGTTTTACCGAAACGTCTCGCTTACACTTCAAGTCGGTACTTGACAAATCTGACCAACCGCGATACAAGATAAAATTTTAAATTTTCAGTTATTGGGTGAGTTCTCGGTGAATTTCAAACAACAAATATGTATATGAAATAAATTGTAAAATATAAAGGTATTGAAATGTTAAATTATATTCTTCGAAATCCCCAGAAATATTTTTAGATCTCTTTAAATCCTTAAAAATTCGCCGAAACCTCCTGTTTTTAAGGAAATTCTTTAAAATGTAAAGTAATTTTACAGAATGTTTATAACGCTTTAATAAGTATGGAAATTCAGTACGAATCCTTTGAATTAATGTGAAGTTTTTTGAAATTAAAAATCGCTAAAAGGTTTGGGAAGTTCTTTGCAACTCCATTAAATTACTGCAGGCACCTTAAAATGCTTTTGAATCTGTAAAATAATGAAAAATCTAGGTTGAGTTTCGTGAATATCCTGTGTATATAAGAAATAGACTCTAAAAATATTAATAATATAACCATTTTAATCCGGTATGTATTTATTTAATAAATTGCGATGTACAATAGGATAAAAATCAAATTTAAATTGTAATATATGACTTAAAAATTAAATTTAGTTTCTACCATCAACACATGCAATTGCATACATACAAGCATGATAATAAAATAAGATCGTAGTAGTTAATCTAGCCAGTATAGATATTGAATTAATAATATAATAGTTAATAATGTTTCTGACAATTAAATTGAAAATTGCGCATCCTATCAAAAAGATATTTTTGAAGTGCACAATTTTTATTTACTTATTTTTTACATTATTTTGCATAGTTTGATCGTAAATTAAAACTCTTGCATTTTCCATTATTTTTGATGCTGTCAAAATTTGAATTTTCGATTTTTTAAGAAAATTCAAAAAGTTGCTACGATAATCTTGTAGGGCATTCAAAAAGCAACTTTTGTCTTCTCTTGACTTTAAATTTAAATTTAATGTTATGAAAAAATTAATCAGAATAAATTTTTCTACTTTTTGAATACTACAAATATCCGTATATAAAATTTTTAAATATTAAAAAAGTGGTCTCAAGAATATTCAAAATGCGCTTACTTTTTGACTTCTTATCCGAAATGACTAGCTAACGAAATTGACCTTTAGTATAGGACACTAAAAAGTGTACCAAAGGTACATAATATTGTTCATAAGCCAACCGAAGCTAAGACAACTCAAGCAGACATTAGTTTGCTCATCTCTACGACAACAGACAAACAATTAAATAGCACAGTGGATACAACATGGCCAATTCAGCAACAAATCATCGACAGCGCAGTTCAATCAACCACTGCTGGATAGAAACTTCAGGAGTTGCGGACAACTCTCATAAATTAAACTTAAATTAACGAGTCGGGAAAGACTCTGATCAATCCTGTTAGGTTTCAGCAGAATCTAATATTAGTAAGGCACAGATCGTGAAGGATATAGACGAAGATATTTGAAATCTTGGTGCAACCTTCAATCCCAAGCCAAGTAAAGGTAAAGCTAACTCTTACATGGAATAATGGACATCTGAACTCTTCAGATACCAGTCCGGATAATACGATGTCTGTTAGGCAAGAAAGTGAAATTCGTTAGAGAATTGCTATCTTGCTGGAAGAGTAATAGGGACAACTCAAAAAATTCTTAAAACGAGTACTTATTCTCCTCTGGATAAATTAACTGCGTCTAAGTTCGTCGAGCCCATGGTATTCACCCAGGCAAGTTTTCCAATAAGGCAAAGGAATTACTGCATTTCACCAAAGGTTTATGAGGCATTGTTTAGAGAAGCTAAGCGATGATCGAAATGATGCAATTGAGCCTTTATGCATATGATGCTGAAGGTTGGGAAACTAGGTTTTCGAGGGTCGAACGCTGAAGATATATAATCACAAAATAGCAACATGAGGCGATTCTGAGACAATATAAGGGTATAACAATAAAGGTATAACCAGGATCTCAGGAACGTTAAGTTTAAAGTAGGAGACCTGATCAACAAGCCAGCACACTTTTATTCTCGGAAGAATAAAAACATCTCGCGTAAATTGATGAAACCATTGGTAGGGCCGTAAGTGGACGTCGGTGTCTGCCAAAGCGGTGTCTGTGCGTTATCATCTAAAGCAGTCTGTTTTAAGGGGCTATATCACCTTTTTAAATTGTTGAAATATGTTGACCGAGGATGAGGTACCTACGCCGGAAAATGTGGCAGCTTTAAACCGGGAACTTCTCGAGATTCATGACTCGGATGGGGAAGGTGAACGGACCGCACAGGGAGAAACCCGAAGATGAAATGGTTTGGGCTGCGGATCATAATTTTAAACAATCAACCAATGAACAGGTTGATATGCATAGGCTTAAAGGATTCAATTTAAGAGAGTCCAGTATCTGTAGTTAAGCCTAGTCTTGATAAGAATAATACATTTTCAGCCGACATAGAATAAGGGAATCCTGACACGCATATTTTGAGTTGGCCTAATTGTAATATGGTATTGTATTCTGAATCTGAACACTTGCATAAATTAAAATATTGAATTTAAATAACGATAGAGGCAAATATTGTAATCATTAACCAACATTTTTGAAGTAAAGCACATATTAATTTTATTTTTATGTTACTAATATGAGTAATGTAACCTTTAATTGATGCAAATTTCTGCAAAGAACAATAATCCAACGATCAAATTTAGACGACAACAAAGAAACAAAAAATTCTATAACTGTAATCTGAAAAAAAATATTTAAAAAATTTCAGACCAAAATGAAAAAGTGGAACGAAAAATCAGAAGGCTACCAACATTATTCTTTTCCTTTCCTTTTTCTTTCCTCCGACTCTTTTCTTTTTATTTTTACCATGTAAGTATCATACCTCCACATTTCTGTGGAAGATTCCGTGCATCATCTTGTCGAGGAGCTGCTCCCGGGAGATTTTTTTCTGTGCTTTCTGAATCTAGCCTTTCAGGAGTAAGGATCTGTTTCATTTTTTTGCAGGAGTTTGCGTCAATTTGATGATCGATCGTTGAACAGAATTTTTCATTTGGAAGTTACTCTAATTTTAATTTCTTAAATTACAAGTTTTTACTTGCGTATTCTTAAGAGACAACACATGTTGTCTCATAGACGTATATTTTCAAAAAAGATTGCAAAGAATACCGCATGGTGCTTTACAACATTATTTTATTTAACTTTAACTAAACTGGTGGAAAATCTGTAAGCGCTTATTGAGGATATATCTTTGAAGGCGGACAGTTATTTATTATTTTTTATGTTGTTTTTACAAATGAAACAAAAATGCGTTTAAGACTAAAAATATTTTCATTTTTCTATATTTATTTTTTTAAATAAAGTTAGTAATTACAACATATGTTTATTATACATTTTTCTCTAGAGGTACCGGTCCCACGACTCTCCAGAGATGAACAACTCCCTTGCTAGGCTAGTGTTCACCGCATGG
>JAAAKG020149574.1:0-10026 GCA_010014905.2 Druon quercuslanigerum
CATATTTTCACATCAAATATTACCCTATTTCATTTTACATGACTGAAAGTGAAATTTTAATAAAATGCCGTAATGTCATCCGTTTACCGAACTAAGTTATGCAAAATTTAACACACAGATTTTCTCCGTGTACATATTTTGTAATTACCATAATAGGTAGGCAATCATCAAGTTCCAATTGGGAACATCAGATTCCCAACGAGCTTACCGAGAAAAACTGTCGCCAATTCCAGAAAATTTTCAAATATTTCCGAACCTGCTAATTTTTCAAATATCCTCATGAGGCATTCCTTTTAAAGTAAATCACCCCCCTTGTCAAAAATTGGTTACACTTTTAGAGTCGTTCAAAAGCGGAAAAGCTAGATAAAATCATGTAGCTTTCAATTCCGATTAGCGTTTTTTATGAATAGCAATACCCGGTCCAATATGATAGGTCTCACTTACAAAATGAGGTCGATAATTTTATGATATTGCATTCGAATCTGAAGCCAGAATTTCCAATTTAAAATTGGCAGATGCAATGTGGCGTCTATAACTCTCCCAATGCTTACATCGAAGTGAGTGAATATTTCTCGAATAGGCCAGGCAAGTATAATCACACGATGGTCGTATGGGGTATTTCCAGTTATAGATTGGAGTTCCAACATTCATGTTAGCCGACCCAATATGGCGGATAGTTGCAAAATTATCAGGGTCAGAAATATTTGAAAATTTTCGGGCATGGGAAACAGTTTTTCTCAGTATGCTCATTTGAATCTGCTGTTAACAATTAGAACTTTAAGAGCGTCTCTCTGTTACGTAATTACAAATTATGCATATTTTAACTATGCTACCTCATAACATTTGGAATCCGATATGTGGACTGGGGGATATTCACTCGGCTATACTCCAAATGGTAGTATAGACATTTGTTAACGAAACAAAATTTATATATTCATATATATTTACAAAATTTTTCTTTCCCACTATTATTTATAAAAAGGAACCATGTCAGCATAATGTGCTTTAGTTTGTAGTCTAATAGCTACACACTGATATTTCATCAATTTTATGTCGTTAGCCAGAGAAGTAGCTTCTTCTAAAGTAAATGGCTGCATTTATCCTTTAAATTCTTTATGTTCTCCGAGTCTTCAGTTCTCGATATCATACTTCTTATCTCCTTAGTCGAGTTTCTCTTTCCTTCTTTTAGTCGATTTGGAACTGGTTTCGAACTCATCTAAAGATCTTCTGTTTACTTTTGGGTGATCCAATGATATGATGGGGTCCGATGATAACTATGCACTGTTCAGTTTAAAAAATTTGTCTGCATTATAGAACACACTCTTCCAAATTTTTTAAAGGGATGGAATGTTGTGCTGCAACAAGATTTCTTATGTCAAATTGACTTTCTCATTATCTAACTAGTCGTCGTGCGAAGATAATCAAACAAAATTCTTGTGTATTTACCAGAACTTCCGATCAATAGGCCATTTAACATTTTATGCGGCACTCTAATAGAATTGATTCCTTAAGTATAAGCGGAGAACAAAGTCTAGTTGGTCTAACAAGAATCCTGGTTAGCTGTACTAGACAGTCTAATAAAATATGAACCAATATGCTGTCTAGTTAAGCACGCCAGGTTGTCGAGTTAAACTCTGTCTAGTTAGAATTACAAGACATGCGGTATAAGTTACTAGACATCTAGTACAACTAATATCTTCATGGCTAGTCGGTACAAGTAGCTACCTAGTATAAGCAATCAAACGTTCAGTTAGGCTTACATACCAGTTCTTAGATAATTTAACTTGTTTTTTGATAATATTTACCAGATGCAGTGTTCAGAAAGTTGTTTTTGTTATGAAAATAAGCATGTTTTACGGACATTTGAGACAGGTTTGAACATGTATGCAACACAAAAAAGGTTAACTTTGTTTATTAAACATTGGCTAAAAGAATAATTTTATATGTCACGAAGAAATCGCAGGGCCTGAAGCATTATCTTCAAAAAACATGGTGGCTACACTAAAGAAAAACAAAGTTTACGTTCCTTAAAACATTGCCTTGTAGGGAATAAGGTTCTACAAGTCCAGGAAATTATCCACTGCATCTTCAAGGAAGTCACTTATTCTAATACACGTAAATAAAAACAAAAATAAAAACACATCGCTTTTCGCAACTCTGAAAATGGTCAGTATAACGCGCGCGACACAGAAATTCAAGCGACTGGAAAAAGTTGGAAGTGATGACTGCCGAATATTAGGCAAGCGGGTCAGAGAGAATAGAGTTGGTAAAATGTGTAGGAGGGACCAAGCAACAAAGGGTCGCAAGAAGTAGTGGGCGCAATTCGGTCACAAGTAGTTGGTCACAAGACCAATTAGACCCTTTTCTCCGTGTATGAGTAAGAACTACGAGAAAACTCTTTTTATATCAAAATTCAGTAAGTCGAACGAAGGAAACGAATCTTTGTCATGAGTAAATAAAAATATGGTTCACAGTTAGAAAAATCTCAAAATTAAATTCCTCCAGCGGTGAAGATTTCTTCTATCAAATCACGTATGGATACTACGCGAATAACAGAAACAATCACCTAAACAAAAAGATGATTTTTTTCGTTGCCTGACATCAAATCAATGAGAGTTTCATTTGTTTCGCTACAGATCTAACAAATGAATATCAGCAACCATTGACGTTAACGCTGAAAGTCGAAGGTACTGTGCCTGAGCTTATTATTTAAATCCATCAAATTAATAAGACCTATCCAACCGTAGAGTATTATATCAATTCACGATTGTTAAAATTTAAATTCTTCACATCAAGAATACAAATGAACATGTGGTTCAGGGAGGTGAAATAATGTCTTGGTGAAGCCGCGTACCATAATGTATGGGATTTACTTTATCAACTCTGGGAGAAACTTTCCACAGACTCGTGAATTTCCCGACTTTTCATTTGTTACAGAATTTCTTCATTGGTGATTGTCAAATTGCAGGTAAACTTTCGTACCTAACGTGGTAATCACATTATCATTAGGAATTTCATATTTTACAAACAAATTTTATGAAATCACATTTGAACATTTTAAATCCAAAAGACGCATTTCTAAAAATATGAAATAATAATTAAATTCGTACATTAAATAGGGAAAGCGGATTGGGAGTTTGTTGCAAAAGAGCGCAAGCCTTTAAAAAGTTTAAAACAGTAACGCATGCAAATTAGGAAATAATTTTCAAGGTCAAGGATGGTCTATTTTGGCCTCGAATAGTTTCCCAATAAATTTTTACACGGGGAAAACCGTGAAAATTAATTGACTGACTCGCTATGTTCCTCGAGGAGTCTTAAAATCCACTCGGATTTTCTCAAAGACACTTTCAATAGAGCTTAAATTTTTTTAAATATTTATAATAATATTACCTACTTTTACTTTTTCTATAAGAAAAATTGCAGTGCATTTTTCCTTTTAAAATAAAGCTATTTATTTCTGCACACATCTTCGAGGAAATATACCATATAGGTTAGGAATTTAGAAAAGAGTAAAAAAAATATTGCACATTCTGGAAACTTTTCATTAGGACGTTTGATCTCCATTTGAAAGCGGAGGTTAGAGAATAATAAACATATCAGACCACCTGATCTTCGCGCATGTGTAGATACACGCGGTATTACTGCATCACATAAATGACGACCGGAAAACGATGAAGTTATCCTTTTTTAATATTTATAAAAAAATAATACATTCTAATAACAAATAAACGCTTGAGCGTTAAACAGAAACCTGCTGAGCCGGTAATGAAATAATATATATTTTTTTTACTCTATAACTGCTTTTTAAGCAATATGTCTGATAATGATTTTGTTGTCAAAATGTAATTCTGAGTTTAATTATCAGATTAAAAAAAATATGTTTATATATTAAGTTAAATTTTATAGACTTTTGTTTTCACGGACATGATCAAGAATTCTGTGTTTATTACTCAACTGTAACTACAAATATTTTACCAGAAAAAAAGACTTACGCGAATGACGATTAACACGACAACAATCGAGGGACAGACTTTAAAGTTTATGCATTATTATTTCCAATTGCTTGGCTATCGTCTTTCCAATTAGAGATATGTCTCCTCCTTCGACAACGAAAGATGGTGTAATAATTTCCTTTTCACCTGGTAAGTTGATTGTAGTTACGAATCTGCTTTTAATTTCAAGTGGGGATTTAGCATACGGTTTTAGTGTATTTGAGATCTTCGAAGGGACATCCCAAATAGCTCCTCCTTTCTTAGAAAGAAGTTCCCAATCCTTATCTGTTGATGCGTTTACTTTGGATCCTGTATCAATAAGTGCTAATAAGCGCACTCCGCCAACTAGGCACTCGATAAGCTCATCGGGGACGTCCTCATAATCTACTTGTTGAATGTTGTTAATTCTGAAGCAATCAAAGTCTCGTATACCATCCTGTGTCACTGGTTCTGGATCTTCTGCGCCAACGAAATTTATTTCCGAATTAAATCGCTTTCTATTCTGCTGGTTTGGTCTTGAAAAAAATGATTTCCTTTGCGGTTGACGAGTCTTACAATATGCAGAAAAATTACCTTGTAAACCGCACTTGCGGCATTTTGCATCCTTTGCTGGACATAATTTCAAATTCCTCGTATAGCCTGCTCGTCCGCATCTCATACATTGGTCAAATTGTTTATCGTTATAAATTCCTACTTTGTTTATTGAAGTTGGTGTGTCAGATGATGCACTAGGCCCATCTGGATTGTCGTTCATGGTTTTCGATTGATTATTTATTTCTTCATATACCTGACAAAATTGAATGATTTCACCTAGCGTTCTTTCTTTTTCAAGGATTTTCTTCTTTAGTTCTAATGTGGCCCAACGTCAATGATTATGCCCTTCATATTTATTTTCCTAGCTTCCGTCTCAGTTTTACCGAAATAGCAACGTTTTGCCTGTTTTCCAACCTTAAGTAAGAAATTGCTAAAGTTTTCTCTCTCTTTTCGTTTAACATTTCAGAAAATATGACGTTCAAAAGTGGAATTTTGGTTTGGAGAAAAATGTTCTGACAGTCTATCAACTAGTGTTTTAAAAGCATCGTTTCTTTTTTCAGCATCATATGCTTCGGTAATTTTAGGTAAACTATAAGCAACTTCTTGTAATTGTAAGCCTTCGCATTGAAACGCTTTTATTCCCGTTTCCGATGCATTACTTTCATGCGTTTCCATATGTTTTCAAAATTTTAACAGGACATTAGGTTCTCTTTTTCTTGTAATCATATTATGACGAAGCTTATCACAGTTACATTATAACTTTCAAATATTAATAATTAATGTTACTTTATTTTACTCACTGTGTATAAATAAAAAAAATAAATAAAATAATAAAAAAACTGTTTTTTTTATTTTAATGTATTTAAAATTAATATGTGTTTACAACAAACAAGCAAGACCCTCATTAAACCCCAAAAGTCCATGAATCAGCCTCGATACCTGGAACATTTAAGTTTTCACTTATTCGCATGACGTGATCTCCGACTGGATACCAAATTCAGATTTCGTTTACTTTTATCAAAATTTTTTTTTCAATAAAAACAGTTTATTTTATTTCTGGTACTCAGTCTTATGTCATTGGCTCACAGCCCTCTATATTATATTTGGTGCTCACAGCCCTCTATATTATATTTGTTGCTCACAGCCCTCTTTATATTTGGTGCTCACAGCCCTCTACATGTTTGGTACTCACAGCCCATATCTTATTTCTCTGCTTTGTTTGGTGCTCGCAGCCCGCGATTTTTCTATATTCACTTAGCTATTATTCATTTATTTCCCATAAGGTCGGAAAAATCCTCGTCGCCACTTGTGGTGCTCTGAAATGCGCATGAATAAGGACAAAATATTTTCAAATTCACAAAATATATTCTGAACATCATTAATTAACATTACACTTATTCACGCCTATATACGAGCCAATATATAACGTTCCGATAACAACCGACCCTGCACCCGCGGGGCCTCCTATTATACTGGCTGGCCCGCTAGTCATCTGCCGCCATCTCGGTCCCCTCCATCACGGGTTCCCACAGTCATGAAGGGTAGTCAAGAATTTGGCACTGGAATATTTTTATTGCGTATTACTTTTCGATATTTAAAACATATTAAAAATATTTAAAGAAAAAAAGTCTCGAGCCGTTTTTGAAATAAGTAAAATTCAATTCTAAAATCTTCCTAAATAAACATTGGTATATTAAAGTCTCTCAAAAATTTTCGATTATCATTTCAATTATCATCAGAAATATGTTTTCTTCAAAAAAACATCTAGTTCAACAACTTTTGTTTTGAAGATGGCTGAGGCTTACGATACGACTTGGTACGACGCTGCCTTGAAATTCTTACCCGATATTTTGTCACCGAAATCCAAGTGCGTCGATAGTGAAGTGGTTAGAGCACGGGTTAGAGCATACTAGTTTAGGTAGTTTAGGTAGGATTCGAATCTTCGTTCAGTGAGATTTTCAAACCGTTTAACCGTGCGTTTATATGCGTTAGTAAGCGTGTCTATGAATTCGATATTTAAATAATTTGAAAAATTATGATTATATTATAATAATTTCAAAAACAATTTTTTTTCGTTGAAAAATTGTGTTGTAAATTTTTATAAACTGTCGCTTAGAGATCAGATTTTTTGTCTGACAGACTCTTCTCAAGTACAAATTTGATTAAGCTAAGGCACTAGTATATTGATTCGATACTATATATTCTTAGATTAACAATAAAGTTTTAGAATGATAAAATGTGATATTCTATTTAAGAATACAATTTCTCAGATTAAGAAAATGTACGCTTGTCCTAATCATATGGTATCAAGTATTCATTTACTTCAAACACACTAATATTCGATCGTTCCCATTCGTACGCTGAAATAACGATATTCTAATTTTAATAATTTCCCACTAAGTTAAAGAATATTTGCATCTTAAATATGCGCCAAGAATATATTCTTAATGTAAGGTGCAGGCCTACTTACGGTAAGAATATATATTCTCGTCCATATGATCGAAGATATTTAATTATTTGTATGTTGTTCTTACCACTTTTGTTTAAATCGAAACACTCAATGCTTAAAATTACAAAAAGAGAATCTTTGAAACACTGTGAAATTGTTTATTGAAAAAATATTCTTTTTTGATTTTCCATTATTTTTTATGTTCTTATCTTGTCATGATAATTTTTTAGGGAATTTAAAAACCAACATTTTTGTTTTCTTGACTTTTTTATATATTTTTTATATTCGTATTTTTAAATACTATGAATATCCTTATAGAGAATTTCTAAAATTTGAAAAAATTCGTCTTAAACTTATTAAAAATGCGCTAACTTTTTGAATTTTTATCTAAAATGGCTGGCTGACAATTTTCAGCTTTAATTTATAACACTACTATCAGGGAGAAAATGATAGGCATCTCCCTTTAAAGCTTAAAAACTCAGCTAAAAAAAATGCTAGCACAATAAGAAAATAGTCATATGAAAGCTAAAAGTGTTCTGCGTAAATCAGCTGGAAGAAGTTTATGTAAAAGATATTTTGTGATTTGCAGACTAAAAAATTTAAAAAAAGTATGGATTTTCGGTTACTTTTAAGAACAGTCAAGTTAGGAGCATTATTTCTTATACAAGGGGTAATGGGAAAATTTTGAAAAAATTCATGAGTATGAGGAAAACTGGTATGATCACATTGCAGTTGAGAAATTTGAAAAATAATAAAAATTGTTACTTAAAAGTACAAAAATATACAACTATATCAATGTAATAGATAGGCTCTGTAATTATTTTCAATCACCCGGAAGGATGTGATAGTGTTATTTCTGTGAAAATCGCGATATTATTTTTATGCCGTGAAATTTTGAATTTTAGATTTTTCAAGAAAATTCCAAAAGTTTTTAACCTAATCTTGTAGGGCATTCAAAAAGCAACATTTTTTCGGAATTCTTTCATATCGTGCGTTATTTAGCTTGAAATGTTCATTTTCGTGTGTTTTTTGGAGTTTTGTAAATTCTATATCTCAGGTAGTTTTAGGGTTTATGGAAAAGTTATGAAGATAAAATGTTCGACTTTTTGAATAATATGAATATCCGTACAGAGAATTTTTTGAATTTCAAAAAAAGTGGTTTTGAACATATTCGAAATGTACCTACTTTTTGAATTTTTATCCAAAATGGCTAGCTAACGAACTTGACCTTTAGTTTAGGACACTAAAAGAATGTATCGAAGGGCAATCTAATAGATTAATCTTTTCAAAAGTTATAATGGAAACAGAGAGACATACATACATACAGACAGTCCGACATACAGGCAGACATATTCGCAAAAACGTGTTTTTCGGATTCAGGGGGTCTCAAAACGTGGACATTTGACAAAAACTGGGGGGGGGGGGGGAGATTTTACACAAATCTAATACCTTCTCTGACGAAAATGTAAAGAAGGAACTGATCTGAAAGCACGTGGCACGAAACTTAAAAAAAATGATTGAACAGAGCAAGACGTTTTTTCCTTTGCGCATTTCTTCTTCCCCAATAATATTCTCATTTTAAGAACATTTACTTAATCAAGTAAAATTGACTTGATCCAAGAACAATTTGAATTGATTGGCTTGAATCAAGTAAAATTTACTTGATTCAAGAACAATTTTTTTCAGTGTACAAAGTAAAAAAAATTTGTTCAGAATGATACCGAAAAATAATAAACCAAAAAATAAAATAAAATTCAATCAAATCATCATTATGATCTCGAAAGTCAAATGATCGTTGGAGAAAAATGCTCTGCAATTTTTTTCTTTTACTGTGTCCTATCTACTTTGACAAGTCTTCAAAATATGTGTAACGAATTTTTGCTTGAAAAAATGCATTAATCCTGATGCTGTAATTGAATTAGAATCCCATCACTGTCGATAAATGATGAAGAATCACAACATTGTTAATTATCATTGATTTTGTATGTTATAGATTTATCACCGCTAACTGGTGCTTATTCGGTGATTTTTAGAGGAGTCATTTTTTTCTCTTAAGCACATCATTTGGGAGTGCATCTTAAGAGGTTGGGTTCTTTGAACAGGATTTCGTTCCGGAACTCGTACATTTTTTGGAAAAAGGTCCAAAATATGACATGCCATCGGATTGGTACTTTCCTGTTCATTCAAGAGGTAAAAGTGTTCTTAGAAAAATTAAATTAGGTAAAATTCGACGTAAGACTAAAAAAAGGTTGTTTTACCACCAACAGTCTAGGAGTTACGGCCTTTTAAAAAGCTGCCATTTTTTGAATTTTGTACCGAAATCACGTGTTCATTTTTGTTGCTCTGTAGCTCGGATCCTCGGCAGATCTGAAAATGGTCAACAGATGAACTATAGTAGACGTAAATAGCTGTAATTTCAACAAAAAAAACATTTTTCCAGCCGTAATAGATCGCGACTTAGCACCTGCCAAATGGGACCCATTTTAACCTGAATTTACAGAATTTAAGTTTCTTTGTGAATAGGTAATTTCGGGGTCGTCACAGAAGAAAGTTCTTAGAGAAAGAATACAAGTGGACTTAACCAAACTACGACCATTTTCTTAATATATAAGTTTTTAAGTCAAGCAATAGTGATAAAATAAATTTTTTACTTATCAAATTAATAATATTTAACCACTGTTAATTATTGAATAAATAATTGTTTAAACAAATAAATCAAATGTGCATTTTTCGTTATTTTATACCGAAATTTCTGATAAGAACACTTATTATAGATCAAAAATAAATATTCAATCATTTTTAATTAATGGACCACAGGCATTTGGTATAAAATGTAAACACAAGTATTTCCAGTAATGAATTGTTATTTTTCTAATTATAACAAGCTTTCCTAACAGGTACATATCTTTTGCTGATCTAAGGAAGTAAATTCTTTAGCTATATCTTCCTGATTCAAATACATATTTCTGAAATTCAAGGAAATGGTTTCCTTGATTTGAAAGGTATCGATTTGTTGAAATCTGATTAGTCGTTCAAAGAAATATTTATTTG
>JAAAKG020149575.1:0-10026 GCA_010014905.2 Druon quercuslanigerum
GGTCGCGCGAGGCCAAAAACCTTTCGCTGGACAAACTACCACCCGCCGAAAGGGTACCGGTTTCCAGACAATGCCTGGCCCAGGCTGACTGTTTCCTGATGACGCCATAATTGTGGACAATTTTTTTCACAGTTTTTTTCCTATGCACCCTTTTTTTCCTGAAAATATTCATACTGTTATTGGCTGTCGAAAATTTTTTTTCCCTCACAAGCTCCACCCTTTGAGGCGTGCTTATCATATTTCTGTCTCTCTCGCATACTCAACTCAGAGTTCCCACGATGTGTCCCCAGCCCTCTTAAGATCCATACAGTTAAAGAAAACCCCGCACGTTAGGGAACCTGTTCTAATCGAGGTGGGTCCGCCGTCCTGGGGGTGATAACCCTCATACCTCCACAGGCCTAAGTTTGACGGCTTTCCGACTTTGACGAGGCACATGTCAACTCTTCGTCGGACACACTACGGCATCACCCTCACACCCTAATGCCCTCCTGCATAGCAGTGCGTTGCCACTGGCATTGCTAGGTATGTTAAGCTGGCATCTACCTCGATAGACTGAAAGACGACTCAGGCCACACGTCCCCTTTCGGGGCAATGTAATCGCTCCATTATCTATCGAGGCAACATGATTTTTGCGCGCATTATGAATTTATAAGTCTAAATTAAAACTAGATTCAAATACTTGTTTTATTTAATATATGTGAGCATGCTAACGCTTACTGCACGATATGCAAATAGCATACGTGAAACAACACCAAGAGTGAGCACTTTATGTTATTTGTACAAAGAACGAAAATAAATCCAAACGTTAAATGTTGTTATTTTTGCTGTCTAGCTAAGCTAAGCTTTAGGCTAAGCAAAAACTGAAAAACTGTGGAGTAATTTGGAACTCAAATTTTGACTCAAAAACTCAAAAATCGTAAAAATATCACATTTCAGAAACATAAACTTGCATGATATTCTAAAGTTTGTTTCAGTTTTTTACTATGCTTGCTAGGCTGGGGGAAAATAAGGGCAATATAGAGCGCAATTTGATTTCAAACCTAAGATTGAAAATACGTAAGGGTTTTATATTTGAATGTTGATTTTGAGTACAGACACATGACTTACATAAAACCTGAAGTTTGTCTTAACTCCTAGTCAAATTTCCCCTAGACTAGGGAAAAACTAGGAAACTGTAAAGAGATTTTGCGGTTTGATTTGAATTCAGCGACCCAAAATGCGTAACATTACTATATTTGATCATCGACTTTTATGTCTAGAAATACAACTTGCATAAACCCGAAGAATGTTGTCAACTTTTCATCATTTTCCCTAGGCTAGGCGAAAATTTGTGGCACTGCAAAGTAATTTTGAGTACTAATATTAATTTACCAACTTAAAATATAAAAAGGTACTGTATTTTTTATTGACTTTTACACATTTTACACGTTTCCCTAGGCTAGGGGAAAATTCTGACGTGTAGGGGAAATTTTTAGGTGGGATTCGAATTCAGCGGCCCAAAATACATAAGGATACACTGGTCAGGTGCAAAGTACAGACAACTTTTTTTTGTGGGCCTGTGTTATCAAAATACCTTAATTAAAAATTATTCTAATTATAGAATGGTATAATGTGTCGTAGATTAAAATATCTGATAAGAAATGATATCAAAATATGCTTATAATTCAGGAAAATAAGATTAAAATATTTAAATTCTTAACAAAACACATCAATCCTCAACCAAATGGTTAGACTTTTATACCCAAAATATTACTTTCCCTGGAAAAAGTTCATTTTTTTACCAAATAATTGAATTTTCTATTATTTTTAAACCAAAAAGACGAATCTTCAACCAAAAAAGTTAAATTTCCAACAAAAAGTTCATTTTCAACCAAATGTTGACTTTCTCCAAAATATTAAAATTTTGAACAGAATACTTAAATTTTGAAAATATTACTTTTCAACATAAAAATTCATTCTTAACCAAATAATTAAATTTTCTATCACTCTCATACCAAAAAGACGAGTTTTCAACAAAAAAGTTAATTTTCAACAAATTTGTTGAGTTTTCTAACATTCCCAATTCAGAAAGATGAATAATCATCAAAAAATGTTAAATTTCCAACACAAAATTAATTTCAACCAAATTTAGATTTTCTACAAAATTATTTAAATTTTTAAAAAACTACTCAAATTTTCAACCAAATGTTTGAATTTTCATACACAAAATATTACTTTTAAACAAAAAAGTTCATTTTTAATCAAATCATAAATTTTTTAACAAAATATTTGAATTTTCAACCAAAAGAAAAACATTATGAATAAATTATTTAGATTTTCAATCAAAAATATACATTTTTGACTAAAATTATGAATCTTTAATCAAAAGAGATGAATTTAAAAATTAAATTCAATGCATTTCAAAAAAACTTTGATTTCTCAATCTAAGCAAATTAATTTTATACAAAATTAGTTGAATTCTCAACAACAAAAAGATTTTTTTTTACTAAAAGATATCATTTTTGAAACTAATAGGTTAAAACTACAAACCGGTTGCTTTTTCAAATCGAGAATATTAATTTTCAACCAAATGCATTAATTTAATATATATATATATATATATTATTTCAATAAAAAAATTTAATTTGAAATCATACAAAGTTGAATTCAACCAAAAAAGACGAATTTTCAATAAAAATAGCTGAATCGTCAACTAAATCAGATTAATATTCTATCGAAACAGTTGAATTGGCCATTAGAATAAATTATACTTTATTTACAAAAAGAGGTGAATTTTGAAGCAAGACACAATACAACTTTTACTAAGCTATTGCATTTGCAAGACAAGAGACGAGTTTTCTACAAAACAGTTGCATTTTTAAATCGAAAATATAAATTTGTAACGAAAAAGTTACTGTCAAACCCAATAAAATAGTTTATTATTAACAAAATACGTGATTTTTTAACCGAAGCAGATTAATTCTTAACAGAGTTGTATAAAAAAAAATACAAGGAGAGATCAATTTTGCAATAAAAAAGCCGAATTTGGAACTAAAAAGGAAAAAATGACTATTAAATTGTTGAATTTTTCAGTGAAAAAGATTATTTTCTACACACCAGTTGCATTGTCAAACCGAAAATATGAATTTTTAACAAAAAAGTTGCATTTTAACCAAATAGTTGCATTTTCAACCAAGTAGTTGAACTTACAATCAAAATAGTTGAGATTATTTCAACCAAAAAAGACTTTAATGTGAAAAGAGTCACACATTGACCAAAAGCATTTAACCAAAAAAATTCGACTTTTTAATAAAATAGCTGATTCCTCAACCAAAAGAGATTAATTTCCTGCCCATAACTGACCCACAAACCTCTCTTAATAAAACATAAACAAAAATCACAAAAGTTACTTTGAAGTAAGTAAAATGAATGTTGAAAGTTAGTATCTAAAATAGTAACGAAGTTACCCTAAGTGTCAAATAAAGTAACTTTTCATTGACTTAGTTGTAAAAAGTTACTACCCAACTCTGGTAGTGACAATATTCAATCGAAAGATAATTTAACTCAATGCTGATAAAGCATCCTAAAGGTGCATTTCTGACCGAAATTGGAGATCCCACTCCTGATTCGAGACTCATGAGGTCCAGCTCTGAAAGAGGAATAAGTCCCTTCTTTCCCCTCCATTTGGTCAGACCCTTCTGCAGCAACTCCTCCTATCAGCGGTCCTCCTCCCACCAAAGTGCATCTCTCATTCTCTCCTGTATTCACCACTTCGATTCCCTAACCCCCACCCCAGATTTTTGAAATTCGTCTCCTGGGGTACTCTCGATCATCCTGCCGGTTCCATATGTATGGGGTGAGCAACGACGTAAATGTGCTGACTACATTACGCCGCTATATAAGATAGCCGACAACCATCCTATCCCACAGACCGAGTCAGATCGACAAACCGTTCACGGACAGACAAGCGCGCGGATTTGACAGTTCGAACCGGCGAACAGGTTGACGTCTATATCGGAAAATTAGTGCGGAAGTTCCTTAAAACAAGTGACTTTCTTTAAAAAAAAACCCTTCTTCTAAAACCGAGAAGTTTAAACACAAGTGGGAAATATGTCGCCGATTTTGATTGGAAGCACAACCTACATCCTAATTGCGATTTCGTGTGTCGCTATGATTCTCATCATTCTGGACCAGATGAGATCCAGGAAGAAGTCCTCCCCCAAGATATATGACAGTGAAGAACCCATCCTGCCGGATCCTCCTGGCCCAAAACCATGGCCCATTTTGGGATCCCTTCATCTTTTGGGAAAATATGATGTGCCCTATAAAGCATTTGCCGATTTGGCCAATGTCTATCAGAGCCAAGTCCTTAAAATGCAAATGGGATCTGTGCCTTGCGTTGTTGTTAACGGATTGGAGAACATCAGGGAGGTCCTAATCACCAAGGGAACGCATTTTGATTCCAGGCCCAATTTCACCAGATATCATCTCCTCTTTTCCGGAAACAAGGAGAATTGTGAGTTTTCTTTCATTTTGGATGAATTTTCGACAGTGATTTGGCTATGGTTTATTTTAATCTCTAAAGCGAAATTTCGGGATTTAAGAGTTGACAAACATCTTTCACGCGGTCTTATTAAAATATTTGTAAAAGATTATTAAAACTGGTATCTTAAGAAGAGATTTTTTTGTTATCATCGATAAGATCAAACTTGTCGATTCCAAAACCTGAAACGTGATGAATTTTTGTAATGTTTTTATTTCCAAATCCTGAAATATTTAACGAGACCATTTCTTTTCCAATTATTTAATCCAATTAAGTTTTATACCTCGCAGACAAATTGCCTCTTAACTCTCATTTTCAAGATCAGTATTAAGCACAGTGCATCATTAAGGTTAAGGTTATGCTAACCACGCCTTGCTAAATGTTAATGACCTTGCTTTCGTTACGCCACGTGAGAGTCTGGAACACATGCTGATTCCTTCATTTTTTATCTTTACCCCAACTCAAAACCGGTTTCTGACTCTGGTAATAAAATCGTAACATGCCTATAATCTTCCTAGTCCTTTAACATCACGTGTTTATTTTGTCATTTCGGTGTCACACGCAACTGGTCGAGGAATCTACTTTCTGCAAACTTTGCAGAAAGTCGATCCCTCGACCTTGCATTTCCGCGTGCCTCGAAACCGACTCATTTTTGTCAGAATATCTAGGAAAGAGACAGATTGCTGAAAAATGAGACTTTAGAAATTGTTACACATTGTCGAACAAGCTTTGGTGTCATTCCTCAAAACTCATTATTTCCCTTTCTGTTGCAGCCCTCGCTTTCTCTGACTGGTCAGAGGTGCAAAAATCGAGAAGAGAGATGCTGAAAGCACACACATTTCCCCACGCCTTCACGACAAAGTACAGCCAGCTCAACAGCATCATCTCCACAGAATTGGAAACCCTGATGGACCATTTCTCTGAAAAACCAGGAATGAGCCTCGAAGCGAAACCACTGCTCCTACACACATGTGCCAACATCTTTATGACCTACTTCTGTTCCAAAACCTTCGACCTCGAACATGAAGCCTTCACCGACATGATCCGAAACTTCGACAAGGTCTTTTACGAAGTGAACCAAGGCTACGCGGCTGATTTTATGCCATTCTTGATGCCTTTGCACCAGCGAAACATGGCAAGAATGGCCAACTGGAGTCACAAGATCAGGGAGTTTGTTGAAGAAAGCATCATTGGTGATCGTTTCACCAACTGGAAAACTGTAATTCCAGAGAAAGACTACGTTGATTGTCTCATCAACCACATCAAGACTGATTCCGAACCCAAGATGTCATGGGACACTGGGCTGTTTGCTCTCGAGGACATCATTGGAGGTCACTCAGCTGTTGGCAATTTTCTTGTCAAGATCTTTGGGTTCCTCGTAACCAGATTAAATGTTCAACAAAGGGCGCAGCAGGAGATCGACCAGGTGGAGATCTACGGAAACACTGTGGGTCTCGAACTTAGGAAATCAATGCCCTACACTGAAGCTATCATCTGGGAAGCGATTAGGATCATCGCTAGTCCAATTGTTCCACATGTTGCTAGCCAAGACAGCTCGATTGGAGGTTAGTTTTTTTCAAAATTCCCTATCTGACTGCGATCCCTTTTGATATCAGAATCTAAACTGTTATAAACTGTTTCTTCTTTTTCAGGTTACAAAGTAGAGAAAGACACATTTATTTTCTTGAACAACTACGACCTCAACATGTCCGAAAAGCTCTGGACGAAACCTCACGAATTCATGCCGGAAAGGTTCGTCCGGAACGGAACTTTGCACAAACCGGAACATTTCCTGCCTTTCGGAGGAGGTCGCCGGTCCTGTATGGGATACAAGATGGTGATGTTTCTCAGTTTTTCGACGATTGCAAGCATCCTGAAGAACTTCACTGTTCTTCCAGTGGAAAAGCAGGAATACGACGTGCCTATTGGCAACCTAGCTCTTCCAGAAAAATCCTACAGCTTCAGATTTGTGAGGCGATAGATCAGACTGCCTCTTCACTGGGAATGTGAAGAGCTTAAACTTAAAGATCATCGTACTCGGACGCCCAAGAGCTTCACTGACATTACTAGATTTGTAAGGTAGCAAAGTGATCGTCCCCCGATACGGGAGCTTTTACCCACTTATCGTTTTCCTCAGGACTCGCGGGAAATAGAAAAATTGTCAAGTTTTCAAAGTAATTCTAAGGAATTAGTTTTCCGAATTGTCGAGTTAAGAACGTTGAGAGGAGCAATATTGTAGCAAAGATATTACTTTTAAAGTCATGAAGCTGTGTGTTCTTCCTATTGGAGGAGAGCTTCCGTGTGTAGATCGAGAATCGTGTGCTATTTATTTTCAATCATTAAATTTAAGGAATCATTTTTCATCTTGATAGACTCATCCATTAGTTAAAATTTTTAACAAAGATAGAATTTTCTTTGTTTCTTCTTTTTCTTCATCGCCACTGCAGAATGATGTGTACTGTGTAGTCTGTGTTTGTTATTTAATTATCGTCACTGTTACAATATTTGTTAACTTATTATTTAAGATTTTAATAATGAAACAGAAACGAGAAAAAATTATCTTTTTATTTTACCTTTTTCCTTGCTTTAGATGCTAGATTCTCTAGTTTTATTTATTACAAGATCAAATAGTCTGAAGAAAAGATAAACTCTGAGATAAATATTTGGCTGCTATAGAAGCAAATATTTTTGTTTACCCAGTTTTGGTTAGTTGAAGAAGACTTTTGTTGAGCCGTTAAGAGTTGGATTTTGATAAAGTTTTATGTATGGAAATTGGTTCATATAATGATAAAAAGAAAGAATATTTTTGGTACAAAAATTTATTACATAACTTATGGTTCGTTTACATAACTCAGTATAAATTGAAAGCGGACCAGTCTTTGAAAGTAACAGCTTATTTAGAAGATTAATATTTATATTATCCTTTTTTTAATTTACATTTGACAACCTGGGTGTCTGGCAAATTTGTGAACCTTTTAAGAAATACGCAATTTGTTGACAGTTTAAAAAATATCACTGATTTTCATCGCTTGTTTGTTTCAGATAAATTTTTAAACAATTTTCGTATTTTTAAAAAACAAGTAATATTCTATCCTAATTTTTTATAATAACAATTTTTTGAAATAAACAAAACTTATACTTAAAAACAAATATAAAAAGACAGTTATTTGGTATAATTCTGTTAAGGTTATTCTGCATAATGTTAATTTTTAGAGAAAAATTTCCAAGGAAATATAATGAAAATTTTAAATAAAGATGAGATCCTTTGTTTGAAGGGTAGGAAGCATTTTTAGATAATGTTTAATTTGAGAATTCTGATTTGACAGTTCATTTTTACGAAACTTCAATGCTCACTTATAATTCAAGAAATCTGCCTTTAGTTAATATTACTTTAACTTGAATTTAATCGTATTTAATGAAATTCTCTCAAATTCCATTGAATTCTATTTATTTCTCATGAAATCTTCGAGTCTCCGGAATTCCGTTGAATTTATTTTAATTACCTGAATTCTAACTTTCACTACTTCTAGTTACCTAGAAATCAGATGACTTCATATAAATTAACCTCAATTCTCTGGGATTACTGAGTCCATTACAATTTTTGAATTCGCGAGAATGATTTATTCACGGAAATTTTCGAATTCACTGGAATTCTGGAATTCAAAGGAAATCAGGAATTCTGTTTTTGGGTATTCATGGAAATTCTAAATTCACTGTAGTTCAGGGATTCATGGGAATTAAAATATTTGATGATATTCTTGAATTTACTGGAGATATAGAATTCAGAGGAATTCTGAAATTCACAAAAAATCTTAAATTCAATGGAGGGCTGGGATAAATGAAAATTCTGTAATTCATTGAAATTCTTGAATATACTGGAATTATTAAATTAAAGAGATTTTCTAAACTCATTGGAATTCGCTGAGATCAAATTATTGAATTAACGGAATATTTTGGATTTATTGGATTTCACTGAAAATCAGGAATTTTTGAATTCACATAGATTCCTACATAGGAGTTCTGGAATTCTCAGGAATGATTAAAATTTCAGAATTTCTTGAATTCAATATAAATTAACTGAAGTTAATGAATTCATTGGAATAAGTGAATACATTGGAATTCTTGAATTCAATGAAATTATTAAATTAAAGAAAGGATTTTTTGAACACATAGAAATTCTGCAATTCCCTGAATTTCAAATGATTTGTATAAATTCGCCTTAATTCCCTGGCATTATTAAAATCAATAGAATAATTGAACTTACGGAAAAAATTTGATTCACTGGTTTTCACAGAAATTCTAAAATTCACGGCAATTTTGGATTTCACAACTTCCGGAATTCACAGGAATTCCCAAGAATTCTAAAATTCACAAAAATTCTGTAATGCGCCGGAATTCTTAAATAATAAAATTATTATAAATTCATAGGAATGAATTATTTCATTGGAATTCATGATTTCATTGAAATTCTTGAATCTATTGAAATTCTTTAATTTTTGGAATTCTTTAATTAATTGGAATCCTAGAATTCATTTGAATTTTTTAATTCACGGGAATCATTGAATTTAATTGAATTCTTCAATTGAATAGAATTCTGAATTTACTAGAATTCTTGAATTCACTAGAATTCTTGAATTTAATTGAATTCTTGAATTGAATTGAATTCTGAATTCACTAGAATTCTTGAATTTACTAAAATTCTTGAATTCGCTAGAATTCTTAAATTCACTAGAATTCCTCAACTCACTGGAATTCTTGAACTCACTGGAATTCTTATTCTTGAATTCACTGGAATTCTTGAATTCGTTGTAATTCTTGAATTCACTGAAAATTCGTAATTCTATTGAATTCTTGAACTCACTGGAATTCTTGAATTCGTTGTAATTCTTGAATTCACTGAAAATTCGTAATTCTATAGAATTCTTGTTTCACTGTAATTCTTCAATACGGAAGATTGATTGAATTCATTGTCATATTTGTATTAATCGGAATTCTTGAATTCGCTGGAATTCACTAGAATTCATGAAACTGTTAGACTTCTTAAAATTACTAGAATTCTTTTATTCATTTGAATTTTTGAATTAACTAAAATGATTGAATGCACTAGAATTTTGGAATTTACTAAAATTCTAAAATTTGCTAGAATTCTTTAATTTAATAGAATCATTGAATTCACTAATCTGCAACTGCAACAAAATTCTGCAACTGACATGAATTCTTGAATAATAAAATTAGTATAAATTCATTGGAATGAATTATTTCGTTGGAATTCATGATTTCATTGGAATTCTCAAATCTACTGAAATTCTTAAATATTTGGAATTCTTAAATTCATTGGAATCCTAGAATTCATTTGAATTCTTTAATTCATGGGAATCCTTGAATTTAATTGAATTCTTGAATTTAATAGAATTCTGAATTCGCTAAAATTCTTGAATTCACTAGAATTCTTGAATTCACTAGAATTCTTGAATTCACTAGAATTCTTGAATTCACTAGAATTC
>JAAAKG020149576.1:0-10026 GCA_010014905.2 Druon quercuslanigerum
TTTGTTTTAAAAATTTAATAATTTTTTTCTAATTAGTCTTACAGGTGACTATAACATATATTTCGATCATCAAAATCTGTTGGGTAGTTTTCGAGAAAAATTACTTTTTTCATTTTTCTTTCCTTGTCCATAACTCCCCTAAAAATAAAAATTTTAAATAATCCTTTGTAGGAATTTTATGTCACATGAATTTCCATCTATAGTGGTAATATGAACTTGATACGTGCAGGGGCAACTTTTGTATGCTTACCCCCCTAGGCCCTTTGTAACAAAAAGTCGTACAATTTCTAGACAGTTTCAGTCCATTGATTTAAATATTTAGTTTATAAATTGTCAGCCATATTTCTTAAGAACATACAAAATTTAGAAGATGGACTTTTTGAGAAAATCCAGTATATTTTCTTTCGATTATTCTACAGATGAAGAATTGTCCCATCATTTAAGTAAATAGATATTCAAATATAAGTAACGAGTAGAAAAATATAGCATGAAAAAATATATCAATTTTTAACAGACTTTGACAATTGGAATTGGAAGCTTATCTTTAATTATGAAATACGTATCCCTTTATTTTCATCGTAAAATTATATGTTTAGAGGCCAATTTATTCTGTTACACGAAATTACTCCTCTCTGCATTATTTGAAATGGAATCGCCCACAACATCGAAGTTCTCCTTCTTTCAAATTCAGCAGGGAAAACCAAGTTTTATTTAATAGAAAAATATTTATTCTTGTATTCAACACAAATTCTGTAAGTATATGCCTTTTCTATTAACAGTTCAAAGATTTAATTTTGTGAATAAACGCATTCTCCTGCCCACAAAAATGGTTTGGACCGCATTAAACTCGCAGGATGTCTTCCCTACAGAAGTGCAAATTAAAAAAAATTAAGAACTTTAATATACTGAACACATATGAAGAAAATTTTAATATACCTCATCATAATCTGAAAATAAAACAAAAATATATCAATTAGATCAAAAGTTGTAGAGATTTAGAGGAAAAATTGTTATTAATTTTTGTAGGAACAAAAGCTTTAAATTTTCAGGAATTATAACAGACAAGAAAATTTGTTTTCGGAAACCGTAATATGTGTGAACTAATTTCCCCCAAAATAGAACGCATTTCCTCGCCATGAGATTTTAATGAGTTGAAGTATACCTTTCTGTCTAATTTGAAATAGAATTGCATACACAACCATGCCATGCTTGGATAAGTATACACAAAATCTGTCCCTAAAAATAATAATAATGCACATAATAAAGGTAAACAAAATTGTTGGACTTTTATAAATTGTGATTTGAAGAAATATAATAAAAAAATCTGTCCTATAGACTTGACCTAGAACCAAACTTTAGATAGCCCCCCCCCCCCCTCTCGAATTTTCCTTTCTTATGACTGTCACTCATGATCAGATTAAACAGTTGCTTGGAAACATATACTTCCCGGATCACAAGTAATGACGACGATTTAAAAAAAAAATGGTTAAAATGTTAATCTTCTACAGTTCTTATTCAAAAAAGGATTTACTCTCTTCTTCTGAGCAATAAAAATAGCCCTTAATCTTTTTCATCATTAATTTTCTTTTCTGTAAAGACTAAAACATATATACACTGAACTTATCAAATTCATAAGATTTTCGCTGTTCATCCTAAAAAGCTGAACACCTTCCCGATAGCCATATCCAATTTACAAACCATATTCCTTGGCGTAAATATTTTTAAAAAATTGATTTAATCAAATAAACCTTTGTTACTCTACGCAAAAGAGTAACCATATAGCTAAATTTACTTTAATGAACAGCATTCTTTACATAAAATCAGATTTCATTTAATTACAAAAAGAGAAATTCAAGAAATAGTTTCCATGTAAAATTCAAAACAAAAAATTATTTTCTTCAAATAAACTCATTATAAATATTATATTTGAATTGTAATTATTGAGTATTTAGGTATCTAACATCTATCTTTGATAGGGTCAAACCGAAGCACAAAATATATAAAGAAAAGTTTAATAAAGTTAAATATTACAAAGATTTTATGAAATTAATTTAAATGAAACCTAAGATTTCCAATCCTAATATTGCTATTTTCCTAAGCGATTTAATCTAAAGAGAATTAGAAGGAAATTGAGAAACTCAAGAAATCCCAAAACTAGAAATCGCCTGTGCGTATGTGTATCACACGCTCTTTTTTGCAAAAAACACCCGAGAAAATTATTTAGCATTTTTTGATTTTAATTTCCTTATCAATTAATTCAGGGACTGCCGTAAATTTTACGATTTTAAAGAATTCTATGAATTCCGTAAATTCTATGAATTCCACGAATTCCATTAATTTCGCCAATTCCGTGATTTTCGTGAATGCCATATATTCAATGAATTCCATGCATTTCTTTAAGTTGGTAAATTCCCTGAATTCCACGAATTCCATTATTCACTGAATTTCTTGAATTCTATGAATTACGTGAATTCTATGAATTCATTCCACTTGAATATTCATTCAAAGTTCCACTTCTACCATGCGTCCCGAGGCACCCACATTTTTTAAAGAATAATTTTATTTTTTCGGTTTGCAAAGTCACGCATCCCTCAAGTACGCATGCGCGTTCATTAAGTCGATTCGCAAAGTAGATATGTTTTAAAGTGCGCATGCGCCATTATTATTCCCGCACAGAGGCACTCACTTTCGAGTGTTTTTGGTTTAATTTCAATCTTTTTTGTAATTATAAATTTAAAATTGATCTTTTATAGTAGAAAAGTCATCTCTCTTGGTTAAAAATTCAACTCTTTTTGAAAAATTCCGTCTTCTGGGCTTGAAAATTTACTATTGCGTCAAAAGTTAAAATTTCTTGTTAAATTTTGTTGTTGCTTGAAACTTAAGCTCTTGGGTTGCTAGTACAAGTATTTGTTTTAAAATTAATTTTTTATTGAAAATTTGGCCTTTTGTGATTAAAATAAATATCTTTTGGTTAAAGCTCTTTTTTGTCTAAAAATTTAATTTTTTTTTAATGCAATATATTTGGCTTTGAAATCTTAGGAAATTAAAGCGTTTCATATTGAATTCAGCATGATATCTGCATATATTTTATTTATAAGAATTTATTCCACAATGTTTGTGAAAAATCAACCTATTTCCCCTGTTTTGAGAGAGAGTGGGAGAGAGAGTCAACTAACGTTTGTCAACGAGGCGTGACGGGGATGAAAAATTTACCAGGAAGGTAAATATTTAAAAAAAATATAAATAATAATATAATAGTAAATATTTTTTTTAATCCGAAAAACACGTGTCGCTTAATTTTTTCTAAAAAATGTTCGTAAATAATTTATATTTACAAACCTAAGCTATCACCATCATCCCAGTACAATTCTCCTTCAGCTCGATTTTCTTCATTTAAAGCAATTAGCAATTCAAAGTGATTTTTTCGACTCGCTGTAGTAGTGACATCAGCTTTTTGCATAGGTAAAATAAATCCACCTCGTATAAGAAGAGGAATCGTATCAATAGGAGCTGCTAAATTCATATTTTTTCCAGACGAAATTATCGGTTCCTTTGTATGAAAATTGTACCATTTTCCACAAGGGATGTAAGCTTGAACTTTTTTATTTTTATCAGCTACCTATAAATTAAATATACAAGGAAAAATCTCTATAAGAAGCAATAAAGTAATAACAAATAAATTTTAGTATATAAGTTTAATTTGTTGTATATTAATTTTTTTTTAATTGCACTCACCTCATCAAGTACTGGAACAATCATTAATGAGCTACCCCACGAAAATTGTGAATCGATATCATGAGTTGTTGAATCATTGATGAACCTTAAAGTGTGATTAAAGTAAATTTTGATATTTGTATGTAAACAGAATTAGCGATGTCCTTTAAATCTAGAGAAAAAATCCCCGTTATTTCCCGGTTTTCTCCCGGTTCGGAAAAACTTTTCACGGTCATTGAAATTTAAAAAATTATAATCTTTAAACTGATTATTTTTTCATTTAAAGTAATCAAAACTTAATTGAAAATTGAAATACACAAAGTGGATCTCTTTTAAATTTTAAACTTGTATAATTGATGTTTAAAAATCGTTTAATTGAGCAGTTTTTTATTCAAACGCTGAATAGCTTAAACGTATAAAATGGAAGCCTTCAACACTACTAATGAATCATTTTAAAATAAATACCGCGCAATTTTAAATTTTAATATTTTATAAATTGAACTCACATTTACAAAAATGTTTAAAATAAAACATGGCCCTCTTGAAATTCAGTACAAAATTAAAAATAAAAAGTTCATCCCTTTCATCTGAAAGTTAAAAATACCAAAGTCCGCCATCTACTAAAAAAGTTAAAAATAAAAAATGGCCTTTTCCAATTCAGAGAAGCTATTATAACAAAAATTTTCTCCCTTTCAATAATATAAACATCTTAAAAATAAAAAAAAAATGTTCCTCTACCAATTCAGAAAAACAATATCCCTCTGCCAATTCAACTAAAATTAAAACCTTAATTTTTCTCGGTGTCACAGTCAATTAAAATTTAAAAAAAAGACAGAAAGTTTCGGTTCCAGTTCCGAAAAAAATTAAATACCATGATTTGTCATTTTTCTTATAATTAAAATTCTAAAATTTTAACTTTTTTATACATAAATCCCTTAAATTTAAACTATTTTTGTTTGAAATGTGGTTTCAAATTAATAATTGTTTAATTGCTTTTAGAATGAAGCAGCTAAAATTGTTTGATTCAAGTTTTAAATATAGCAGTCAGAAATTTTAATGCTTCCAAGCTTTCTATTTCAAACAGTTCAATTTCAAAATGTTATTTTTGGATACATTTGATTCATGATTGTTCATTTTAATTAAACAGTCAAAAAATTATAAATATTTGTTTGAAACTTTTTAAATTAAACCTTTTTAAATTGAATGTGTTGAAAATTGTATATTTTAGCTTGAAAAACGCCATTTAAGTTCGTTTCGAAATTGAATAAAAGCATTAAACTATTATTATTATTATACCATTAATCCATTTTCGTATCGGGGTAAGCTGAATCTACTCATTTGAAATTATTTCAAAATATGAAAATCGTCGCTTAAAAACGCAGAACTAAAATGGAAAATTTTTTAAGTAAAAGCTTAAATTGTTGATACATTGAACTTAAATGTCAATTTTAATTAATTAATTAATAATAATTAATTGATTAAATTTAGTTTAATTTAAACATTCAATTAAATTCAGTGAACTGAATTATTTGATAATAAATTGAAAAAGTTAACAATTGAACTTTAGGATCTATAATTTTTTTAAACTTATTTTGGATTGCATCAGATCATGTGACATGAAATTTGTGAAATTTTGACACTTTGAATAGATTTTTCTTCTAAAATATTTTTCATTCCCGGTCAAAAAATGTGAAATAAATAAATAAATTAAATAAATATAAATAAATCAAATATAACAATAAAAAAAAGTTTTATTGAAAATGTAAAGTATCACTTACTCAAAAAATAAGGGACGTGCAACTGTTTCTCCAAATTTATGAGCTCGGTAAAAAAGTGTGTACAAATATGGCAATAATTCGTATCGTATTTTTAACGATTTTCTGGTTGAATTTACCACCAGCTCTCCCATTTTTACAGGATCTTGTTCCTTTTAAACAAAAAATCATAATTTTGTTATTTTCAAAATATTTTCCACCGAAACATTCGATTTAGAATTTAAAAATATATATTACAGTTGTATCATCAGAGTTATGATTTCGGGCAAAGGGATAAAAAGCTCCGACTTGCACCCAGCGGTTACATAACGCTTCTGTGACATTTCCATCAAAACCACAAATGTCAACTCCTACCATCGGAATTTGGAAAAAACTGTACGTCAGAATTTCAGGTATACTGAATCTTAAACTATGCCTGAAAAAAGATCTGAGTTTTGATTTACAAAAGGTTTGCCCTATTTGATGTGATTTTTTAGTTAACTCAACTCCCGATATTAGTCCCCCCGGTTTACGATATTTCTATAACTGATGGCATTTGTAGTTACGTGATAAGAGGAGCAGAAATTATCCACTTGACCCCGCCTGTTTACGCTTGGTTTCCCCCTATTTATGATCAATGCCAAGGGAAGCCATGCGCGAAACCAATCTTATATCGGGAGTTGAGAGTAAAATGAGAAAAAAACGGTAAAATGTATGCACTTCCCGAGATTATGAAACTGCATTTGTTTATGAGGAAAAAATGTTTATGGAACTGAAGTTTCCGAGTTTTATGTGAAACGAAAAATAAAAAATATCGTTACCTAAAATCTGAAGCATGAATTTTAAAGAGCTGGATGATAAATAATTTTGTAAAAAAAGTTCCAACCCCCTAACAGCCGTGGAAAGCAGTTTTTTTTAAATAAATTCGAGATAAAAATCTAAAATGTCTTCTAAGTTTTTTACCTCAAATATGAGACATGATTAATTTTCTTTTTAATTAAAGCTAGCCAAATATATTTCTTAATTTTATACAAAATGGACTGCCTGAGACTTACAAATAATACCGAAATGTATTAACGTAATATTGACAAGCCCGGCAAAGCACTTTTAAAATGAAATTAATTGAAACTCTTAAAAACTACTCAAACTGTGCATATGTTTATTCAAATTGTTAAAAAAAATCATGCTTATAATATCAGTATACAGTTTACTGAAGCATAAGTGGAAAGTAAAACAAAATATGCTTTAAAAAATTACCTGGAGCACTAAAAAATTTCTCAAAGTGGACATTAGTTTATAAAATTGGTTTATAACAATAATATTTGTTATTAAATGGCAATATAGTTTACCAAAGTATCACTGGAATGCCTAAAAAGGCACGACTAAAAAAGTAGGTACCTGAAAAAGCATAAAATTGCTCAAATTACGAATTTGTTTATAAAATTTATTTATAACAATAAAAGTCACATTGATAACATTTTCCAGTGTTTTTGTATTACTTTAAATTGAATTGAAAACAAAAATCACTTCATAAATATCCAAAACCGTCCAAAAGTCACCTAATTTTGTTTATAACAATACAATTGTTAATAGGTAGCTTCGCGAATGTTTATTTATCGATTACATACTAATATAAAGCATCTTGAATTAATTATGTGTTATCAAAGCAACTATGACTTCCTGAATTAGATTTCATTTTTTTTTTAACTTAGGAATCGTATTTTGAACATTTGTATAGCCTCACTGTGAGCTTAGGTTGAAAACGACGGCTTTCGCCGGTAGCTTGGTAAATTATATTTTTTACATAAATATTTACTAATCCAAACTACAAAAATTTTTGCGAATATTTACCATCAAAATATACTAAATTCAAGCCTCATATTTCAGATAAGAAACCCAGAATACACTTTACAGTTTTTTCAATTTATGAGATTTAGGGATTGAAAACTAGTGCTTTTCCCAGCAGCTAGGGAAATAAACCGTTTTAATTCAATTCAAATAAAAAAAAAATCAATTCAATGCTCTATCAAACTCATGTCTTAGATTTCGGGCCAGAAACTTGGAAGACATTTTAGAATTTATATTGATTTTTATAATTAAGGGTAGAAAAAGACTGCTTTCCCTGGCAGCTAGGGAGATGAAACTTCTTTTTACAAATATTTGACATCGAGCGCTAGAAAGTTCATACTTCAGATTCAAGGTAAGGACTTTTTTATTTTTTGTTTCACGTGAAAGTTGGAAACTTCAGTTTTCTTATTCGTTCGCCTTTTTTATAAAACTAAAATTAACATAAAATATTAAAAATGTTTTTTTTTTAATACCATGATGAATAAGCATCGCCTGTCCAAGCTCCAGCATACAATCCATGACCGATCCAAGTAGATCTCGAAATGATGAAAGGTCTCTTTTTTCGAATTTTCGTCAAAGCACTGGAAAATTTAAAATATATTTAATATCCGAAGTTAATATATTTTAAAAACAAAAAACTTATAATTTCACCTTTCATTTTCAAAAATTGATCGTGACTCTGCTGGATCACAAGATATCTCCAACTAACGAAAAAATTTTTATCTCATAACAAAATTAAAATTTTTTTTGTTTTTGTTTAACCTTTTCCTTTAACTAGTTAGAAATAAATGTAATAACAAAAGAAAAATAATTTCTAGTTGGATAGAAAAAATTGTTTATAACGGTGTAAGCAAATTAATAATCGAAAGTCACAATTTCGTGATTAGCAATGATTTGCTATTTGAAATCCATAACTTTTCTATGAAATATAACAGATATTAATGTGCGATTATAGTTAGTTAAAATTAATTGTTATCTACCAATTATTTAAAGAACTTTTGTAATCAACTAGAAACATTTTTCCAGGGACTCCTCACTTTAATATTTATTTTCATTACAATAAATAGGTAATTATATAAACAATTTTTATTAACGTGTGCACTTTTAGACATTTTTCCATCAAAAGGCTTTCTAGTTTATTGTGTAAAGAATAAGGCCTACTTATAAAAATGTTTTAAATGAGCATTTGTTTATCAAAATAGTTTAAATAATTAAAAGTATTTCTGCTATTTGAATTTGAATTTACATCTCTCGCATATTTCATACAAAACCTACAGGTTTCGGATAGGTCATCATTGCGAATTACGAGAAAACTTTTTTTTAATCGAAACCACTGAAAATTATTTTTAGTTAGTTATTAAATTAATTTATGACTTGTTTGAATGAATTTGACAGTCTTAAAGGAAATGCTATCACTGAAAAGTTAGAAAAAATAAGTTCAAACTTTGTTATTGAATAACAACTTTTGCTTTAATCGTGGTAAAATATCTGCATTTACATTTTGGTCAAAAAGGTGTTTTTTTCCCACCGTGCGACAGCATCAATTTTTACTAAAAATCAAAAGGTGCAATATGGATAAAGAGTTAAATTCAAACATTTTTTGGGCTTATTTTGGAAAACAATTTTTAAAAATCTGTATAATTGTATTAAAGCATCTACCTTTTTCTAGAATATTTTAAAGTTTTATCAAAATTCGTTCGACAGTTTCAGAAATAGCGAAAATTCACAAACGTGTGATGCGAAATGTCAACATAGTGTATCTCACGTAATTTTGAAATTTTTCCAAAATTCCTTGAGCGCAAAATGTCTCTTATATAAAAATATAATTTCATAATGTATACTGTCCCAATAGTATACTGTTCATTAAAGTTTGTACCCAAAATATATTAAAACTGAGTCAAATTAAAGAAAAAAGTTTGTTTTTATTAAAAAATGAAATGGTCTTAACTAATTTGTAGCTGCAGCTTGTCCTGTTCCATAAGTATTGTGGAGGTCATAATGGTCTCCTAAAAATTGTTTGGAATTCATACACAACGTTTTCCTTGATAGCTGCCGTCCAGCAACATGAGGCACAAACGGTGGATTATCTAAATTATTTTGAACGCAGCCATTAAAATGTCCATTGTAAAAACTGCTAGGCTCGTTCATATCCTATCACGAAACCATTAAAAGGGTATTGAGAGAGTCCACACATTACGTTATACTCTAATGAGTGTGGAGGGGGGGGGGTCTGCCCTAACGTCGCAAAGTGTCAAACAGGAGGGCAGTCCTGCAGGTTAATTTGTTAACTAAGAAAGATGAATTGAGCGCTCCGATTCCAGAACGGGACATTACTCGGTAAAGTTGGAGGCAGATTGTCCCCTGGCAACTAAAAATCAAAATTTGAAAATTTGATTTTTGAAGAATGCATTCATATAGAAAATTAGATTGCGCATCTTTTTTCCTCTAGAAAAAAAGTTTAATCTATTATAGTTTTCGAGATAACCATTATAATGATGATTTTTTCTGAAGACGATTTGTAATTAATTTTTGGTCTCTCGCTCGTCATCACGTCTACAGTTTTTGGAATTTTGTGATGAAATTTGGAGACAATACTTTCCAAAGCATCTTCAGGACGACTATATAAGAGAAAAGTGTATATCATTATTTATAACAAAATAAAAAATAGTTTTCTAGGCCATTCCGAATTCAATTCCTTATAATCTTCGAT